>BCLH01000468.1:76510-124815 GCA_001602315.1 Zoysia pacifica
GGCGTGTGGAGCCGAGCGCACTGCCGGCGCCTTTCTTTTTTTTTTAATCTTTTACGGAATCTTTTGCAGCTACTATTTTTCTTTTCTTTTTCTTTCTTTTTCGCGGTTCTTTCGCGATTCTTTCGCGGAGCCCTAGGCATCCGTCACAGTGTAGCCCGTGGCTACAATTTTTATTTCGGATCTTTGCTCGCGGGTAGGGTTTCGGCGAGTTTTTCCATACTCATCGAGATCCACTCCTAGATCTAGCTCTGATATCAATGTTGTAATCTTTTCTCTGGGTCTAGAAGTGTAGATCTGAGAGTTTCTGTGTCGGTAATAGATCTGTGGTTCGGAGGTGGTCAATACCTTCGGATCTGGTCGCCGGAGTCGAGGAAGACGATCCGGTTATCTGCCCTTTGTTGGTGCGGTCCTCTGCGTTTGGGCAGCGTCGGTCGGTGAAGAGGGCAGTGACGTTGGAGTCACGGCGATGTCGTCGATCTCTCGGTGGCGACGGTCGTCGTGGCGGTGGTGCTTCCCGTCGGCACAGCGCCCCCTCACAGATCGGGTTAAGGGATGTCGGTGGGGTGCGGCGGTACGAATGAACTTAGGTCATGAGTTTCGGCCGGCCCTTACCTCCATTTATTGTGGCGCTGGCGACAGGGGCCCACCAGCCATAATGGGCTGGGCGCCCCCGATCGGGGCGCGATTAGGTCAAGGGCCCATTAAAACCGTTGGGCCAAAACGGGTGGAGATCAATTCCTAACAAACTGTACACCTCTTTTCTTTTTTCTTTTTACTTTCTCCTAATAGTGTGAATTGGCACAGCCTTCAAAGCGTATTGCACAACCTAAGACTCTGAGGATGCTTCTGATTCTCAGAGATCAGAATATCATTTCTCCAAGGCTGTTTCTAGAAGATGTCTTTTTGGTGGATGAATGCCTTATAAATAAGTGCTATTAGAAGTCTCTCGGTGAGAAAGACATCTGGTTTGGGTGTTGCAGACAAAGCAGACACTCAGTGTTCATGGAGAAAACCAATGCTAAGTGGTGGCAGTTGTTTCAATATTTCAAGAGGGAGATTGTAGTTTCTGAATTTTTTTGCGTTGCTCAAGGTACTTACTCTATCTGCTGGTCCATTGCTCCTAAGGAAATTTATCAATTTATCATCTAGAAGAGAAACTTTGAGGCATAAATGTGTCGTTATTGCTCTTGTATTTTTTTTTGTCCAAATGCTTGGAATCAGTATCTCAGAGACCGTGGGATTTTCACACAGAGCTAGTGGGAATCCAAGGTCACTCCTGCCAGCTGCTATTTACCGAATATAGATAACTTCTGGGAGATAATGAACCATCTCAGGATTGGATATTTTCCTTTCTAGTTCCATCAATATTGAGTACGCCGTTCAACTTGGCATTGCATTGACAGTATTATACAACACAATTGGTCCTGTGCCAATAGCATCTTTGTTATGCTTCTGACACAGATAGCATGATGTTGAGTAAGAATGAGATATGGCTTTTGGATTGTGTAGATGTCGATGAGTTTGACTAAATCAAGTCAATCTCTAATTTTCATGGATATTCACAGCAATACTGGAATTTTCAAGATTCATACATCTACTGTAAGTATTTTGTTTATTTGCGCAAGTATCATGCAAAATTCATCCTCTTTTATATGGAGAAATGTATCTTGACTATATCATGCACCTCTTTTATGGGAATATTGGAATTGAAAAGTATATATTCCATGGTACTTTTAATTCAATTCATAATGAAATATCATGTCCTATTTCATGATGCATCATTTGTTCCTAAAGCTACTGACCTGGCAGACAAGGAGCTATAATAGCAGTGGCTCTTGTTTGTGGATTTCGTACTTGTCTGAAACTTGATTCTGCTAAATCCTCGGCTAAATCAGCTATAATAGCAAACCTGGAAACGAAGGTATTTGCAAACATTATAATCCTTGCATTTGTGCTGTCCGCTTACTCTAATATTTCGTGTTTGCAGGAGTCTATAAATTGCTAGCATCCACAATCTTTTAGCAATTCATGTTCTGGAAGTGAAAGCAGGAACAAAATTAGCAATGTGTGGCGATGTTGACTCCGGAAAATCAAATCTTTTAGCTGCTATTCTAGGGGAGGTCTCAAGGACGGAAGGAATGGTATACTTTGTGCTCTATGTTTTAATTACTTCGCTGCTTAATTGATCATCAATATGGTCAATACTACTGCTTGTTTATTAATTTTTTGGGTGCCTATTATATATATTTGGTATATCTCTTTCCTATGACTAGCCCATTATATAAGGGGCTTTGTGTATGTACCACCTAGAAATACATGATTTATTTCCATAGGCCCTCTTTTTCAGTCGCCCCTAGCTCATCTGCTAGTGCCGCCACCAGGGGCGAAGACACCCCACTTGTTCGCTGGGGCAACAAGATTAATAACAAGGTCATTGAGCTTATTCACAGTAACTAGCAGTGTTCTTGTATTGATTTGACTGGAAATCATTGGGGTCAGCTGACCCCGATGGGACCATGTAGCTTCGCCCCTACCTTCTTTGTTGGCGATCGCTTTGGTTTCTTCCTCCCTCGCCAAATACTGCTGCCTCCCTGCTAACTTCTTTCCCCTGCCAGCATGGTGTCGCTGCAGCTGCGTCTTCCCCAATCTGGATACTTTGGCTCCTGCCCCCGGGTTCCTGCATCAGCCCCTACTGCTACCAGCCCCGTCTACTTCAATTGCCGACCCCCCATCCTGGCTCTCGCACCCTGCTGTAGGTCAAAAGACAACCCTCGACGGCACCATCAAGACTACCACCTCCTCCTTAGCAAATTAATGTGCTATTCCTGAAAAATATTGTAGCGATGGTTGATAATGTTGTCCCTCGCTACTCGGTGTTGTTTGATGGCACCAATTATATCGAGTTTATGCAATAAATGAGGATTCATATGCATAGTCTTCGTCCGTGGAGTATTCTTTGTGGAGATCTTCATTGTTCGACTATTTCTCATTTGCTCATGGAGCATGTCCTCCTACATCGACATAGGAGCTCTGGATGTGTATCGTGAGAACCTCTCTACTTATACACATTGAATTTATGATGATGGACTAATACTAGTAACAAACCCTAGTCACCGCTTTTTCCATCCTTGTTGCTGGTATGCATTCCCAATATGTTGCAGAGATGTGGACTCATCTTCGTCGCTACTTTGAGCCATTTGGTGATGCTTTCTACCTTTCGATGATTCATCAGGAGTAAACACTTCAACTGTGAGTTGTTAATCGATGCTTTTTACGCTTATATGATTGTTGTTTGCTATCAGTTGGACTCTCTCTGCACTGCTGGCTGTCGTACGTGTCAACGCCCAAATCGCTACCTCCACAAAATCCATCAAATCTTGACCTTTCCCCTCAGGATTTCTAAGGTTACTCCTTGATAAATTCTCTGAAGTCTCCGATGATCTCTCCAGTGAAAATCCAAGTTTTTGAATGTAATCCACATTTCTTCGATCTCTCTCCATGGAAGGTTTTAGATGGTTCTAAGAGTTTCAATCATGCTAAAGGCAAAGCTCATCAAAACACTTATGCAACTAAATGGGCATCTTGACCCCAACAAGGATAAGGCCGTTGATCAAAAGGTATCTCCATGATAGGTTCTTTGTATACAAAGTATATGGACAAAGAACAAAGTACACCCTGAAAGTAGCCTACCAGGGCGGGATAGGCCAACACCTAAATAATTCATGAAAATTAGACTTAAGCACCCAGTTTCTTAACACACACTCATATTTCGAAGACTTAAAAACAGAAAGGGTCTCGTCGGACACTCCAGCCTCTAGACGAACACTCCAATATCGGAAACTTTGGTACTTCGAATGCAGGAATTTAAGTAGGTTCTAGCAATCCTACTTGAATCAAAAGATGACAATAAAGTTCTAGAGCAAGCAGATTCAAGTGATATAAGCAATGAAGATAAATCACTTCAAACTGACAGAAAAAGAAGAAGCACACAGAGACATAAGATTTAATCTTGAAGTTCACACCCACAAAGACTACTATGACAAAAAACAAAGTACACCCTGAAAATAGCCTACCAGGGGGGATAGGCCAACATCTAAATAATTCATGAAAATTAGACTTAAACACCCAGTTCCTTAACACACACTCATATTTCGAAGACTAGTAAAAACAGAAAGGGTCTCGTCAGACACTCCGGCCTCTAGACGGACACTCCAATATCGGAAACTTCGGTACTTCGAATGCAGGAATTTAAGTAGGTTCTAGCAATCCTACTTGAATCAAAAGATGAGTTCTAGAGCAAGCAGATTCAAGTGATACAAGCTAGAACAACATACACATGTAGATCGATGCCAAAATGTAAGCAATGAAGATAAATGACTTCAAACCGACAGAAAAAGAAGAAGCACACAGAGACATAAGATTTAATCTTGAAGTTCACACCCACAAAGACTGCTATGTCTCTGAGAGGTTCGCGAATAATCATGATTTTTTCATCTCTTTTGCTCCCTCAAACGACCACAAAGATCGAGTTTGAGTGCTTCACTCTGAAATCCCTTTCGGGAGGGCAATACAATTTGCGGGTTTCACCACATGAGTTGGGAGCTCACGAACACACCTAGCCATCTAAAAGCTCAAAGCTCCAAGAGTAACAAACGTGAAATCAACCTTCCACTTCCACAAATGCTCTTAGAAATGAAAGGCATCTTTTTAAAGTATCTGTCGGAGAAAACTCGTGCTTTATATTTAAAAATTTTAAAGCACGGGTTCATTTTAAAGTATATGCTAGGGATGCTCTAGATTGCTTTCAAATTACTTCTCATCTTCTTTCAATAGAATTTTGACGCTTAGCAATTCATGACTCCTTATAGCTTGATAGGTTCATCGAGATTTAGCTCAACTTGTTCTTCACTGGTACTATTGTTCCTCGGCGTCAAGAGTCCTTCTTGCCTTTCTCCCCTTGGTCCATTGCAACTCTGTCAAGCTAATCTTTCACCTTTTTACTAACTTAAGCCAATTTTTGCCTTGTGTCTTCAATGAATACTTCTTTAGATTTTGATGTCAATTTCAACTTCATAAGTCAAGAGCTGCCGTGTTCAGATCCTAGTTTAATCAATCATAGCTCTTGATCTCACTCTATACTTGTCATTGCTTCTCTTGACATTCTTGACATCAACTTTAATCTTTGTGTCAAAAGGCTTCATATTGAGATATAATCTTGCTTTAGATTTCTCACTTCTTGTTTATCATTTCTTCGCTTGATTTAGGATGAACAAGTACTTGATTCCAAGGAATACGACAATCTTCATTGAATCAAGATATCTCAATTGGTTTTTTGAACTAACAATCTGCTCATTTGCTCAATAAAAAATGTTAGTCCTTTAATCATATTGTCATTCAATTTACCAAAACCCACTTAAGGGCAGAGATGCAATTTTAATCTCTCCTTTTTTGATGATTGATGACAACCATGATTCAAGCTTACAAAAAAAGATTCAATAAGTTCAGATTTTAGATTTTAGCATATAGGATTTGCTCCCCCTCGAAATGGCATATTAAATTGAAATTCAAATTTTGGTCTAAAATACCAATTGCACATCAAGTGAAACTATGAGACCTCCCCCTATATGTTAGAATCCGTGGGGTGCATAAGGTCTGTGTGAACATGTATAATGTGATGCATATGACTGGATAATCACAACAAATGAATTAAAAGAAAAGGCATATATGTGATGTCTAGGGAAATCGGAATTTTCGGTTTTTTCATACTTCACATATTTAAGCAACATTACATCAAATCAAACTGCATCACAAATTAAGGGGTCTTACAACTTGAAAATAAACTAAAGCATACATTGTGGAAGTGGTAGAGGGGGGGTGAATAGGCCAATCTAAAAATTTTCTGCAAATTAAGACTTAAACAAAGTTGTCAGTCCTTACCACTCCGACTGAACAGTGAGGGTCTTGTCGGACACTCTGACCACAATCCGGACACTCTGGTACTGGATACTCTGGTACAATGTCGAACACTTCAGGAAACCCTGAGAACTTTGAATGCATGATTTGAAGCAAGATCTAGCAAATCTACTTGAACCAAAAGACAACGCAGAAGCTCTAGAGCAAGCAGGAACAAGTAAACAAGGCTAGAACAAGCTACCCTAATAGATCAATGTCGAAACTGTAGAAAAGGAAGAAGCACGCAGAGACACAGATTTATCCTGAAATTCGAACCCACTAAGGATCCTACGTCTCCATTCACGAGGAACCGGGCTCAACCCTTTTTCTCTCTTAAAAAGATTCCTAAGATCGAGTTGAGTGCTTCTCTATCAAACTCCTTTCAGGAGGGCAATACAAACTTTCTGGGGATTCACCACACGAGTTGGAAGCTTCCGAGCACGCCTAGTGGTCTAAGAGCTCAAAGCTCTAAGAGTAACAAACGCGAAATCAAGCTTTCACCTCCACAAATGCTTGTCGAAATCAAAGTGATGCTCTCAAAGCCTTTGAAGGATATCCCTCTCACTTCTTTTGCTCAAATCTAAGCAAGGAATCCTTAGCAAGAGTGTGAGAGAGTGAGAAAGCACGCATAGTGGTCAAAGCTCTAAGAGTAACAAACGCAAAATCAAGCTTCCAGCTCCACAAATGCCTGACGGAATCAAAGTGATGCTCTCAAAGCCTTTGAAGGATGTCCCTCTCACTTCTTTTTGCTCATCTAAGCAAGGAATCCTTAGCAAGAGTGTGAGAGTGAGAAAGTGAGCTCAAGGATGTTTAGGTCAAAACTGAGGCGAAGAGGTGGTTTTGTCTGTTGGGGAGAGGTGTTTTATACTCCTCTCCCTCTGAAAGAGTTGTTGGGTGTCAGAACCATTGGAGTCTCTATTGGAGTCTCTGGCTCTGGGCCGGACACTTCGACAGGTGTCAAGGAGGTGGAGATTCAAACTTCAGAGTCTCTGACCCAGGGCTTGACACTCCGAAGGGTTCTTTGGAAAAGTTGTACAGAGCCCGGAGTCTCTGGCCCAGGGCCGAACACTCCAGCAACAGGCTCTCTGGAGTCCAAGGAAAAAGGCCCGGAGTCTTCGGCGACTCCGGCCACACTCCGGCTAGGGGTTCTCTGGAATGGAATTGGTTTGGCTGGAATCTCCGGCACAGGGCGGGACACTCCAGCTGGGAGTGTTCTGGAATTTGATTTGGTTGGAGTTTTTGAGCATTTGCTTCGGATTTCCACTTCATTTCCCATCCCTCCATAAGAATTTTTGATAAGCTCCGCTTTAAACACATCACTTCTTTTCTCTCTTTTTGAGTACCTGTAATTCTTCATACAACTCAATTGAACGCGTTAGCTCTTGATTACATTGTCATTTATCACCAAAACCCACAATGGGCCTAGATGCACTAACAATCTCTCATTTTCTGGTGGTTGATGACAACACAAGTTCATAAGAGATATAGAAACGAGGATTTTGATGCTTTGATATAGCGAGCTCCCCCTCAATGTGTGCATATAGATCAAGAAATAGCGTGACAAGCCAAGATGACATAGTGCAATGATAAAGTTGTGAGGGCTCCCCCTATGTCAATGCATACGTGGAGTGCAACTAGTGTGTGTGACAACAAGATATATTTGATGCTCATGACAAGGTAGAATCAGACAAAAGCATTGTGAGAAAGTAAACAAGCACCATTACATCCATGCGAGATAATAAAAGGTACGGGGTCTTAATATTACAATCATCCAAATAGTCTTAATAAAAGTCTCACACACACACTTGGAAAAGATAACAAGGATAGATAATACTACTTCTCTCCCTTTGACATCACATCATCGAAAAGGAGAAAAGAAGTAGAAAGAGAATTTCAAACGAAGTCGAAATCTTTAAGTTCCGCACCACCATCATCTCCATTGTCTCCATCTCCATCTTCATCATCATCATCCTATTCCTCATACTCGCGATCGCCTTCTTCACTTGGATCTTCATCTTCTTCGGTGACCTCTTGTGCAAGGCGATAGGGAGTCCAAGGATCCGGCTCCAGCTCAAATGGAGAAGGTGGAGAATACTCACGGGGAGGAGTAAACTTCAGATCACTTTCATATTCATGCTCAATAGAAATCAGTCTTCAATTTTTGCACCACCACCATCACCACCATCATCTCCATCATCGTCGTCGTCATCATCATCTTCTTTCTCATACTTCGGATCATCTTCCGCACTTGGATCTTCAGCTTCCCTGGCAACCTCTTGTGCAAGACGGTATGAAGCGAAAGGACACGGCTCTAGCTCAAAAGGTGGCTCAAAAGGAGGAGGAGAGTACTCACGAGGAAGAGTAAACTGAAGATCAGCTTGAGCACTAAGCCTTTGAACCTTGTCCTCTAGATAAGAGAAGCGCTAAGGTGACCTCTGAAAGTGCTTCTCAGACTTTCTGGCTTGAGAGAAGCAAAGGTTAAAGATTGATCTAAGAGCTCTAGAGATCAAGGAGCTCTTCTTCCTTAAAACTTGGGTCTTGCCAAAGCAAGACCTAGTGGAAGCGCAAGGTGCTTCAACGCGAGAGTCAACATGAGAAGAAGGAACAGCTGAGATCTTGATGAGGCGGACCCTGTAGGGACTGTGGACTTTGTCAAGAGATAGCTTAAAGCCAACCGTTCGCTCAATGAGTGCCATGATATTGGGAGCATACCCACAACTCTTCGAGGCAGAAATGAAGTTCTCGAAGATGGAAGAGTAGATGAACCCAAACACACTAAATCCCTTCTATTTGTCCCAGTGATCATACACGAAAGCAAGGTCACGGTCACGATCATACATGAAAGTCTTGCCTCCATGCACATTCTCCTTGGCAAGATGCATGAAAACAGTTTCCTTCAAGGCTTTATTCAATGCAGCACCTTATCATCGCCACTGTGATTTATCCAAAGAGTGAAATAAAACTGAGCTATGAGCTCCTCATTCCAGTCGTATTTGAAGCTCATGATTTTCTTCACATTTCTAGCCTCACACATCCTGATCACCTCATCAAACACATGATCATTCTTCCTCTCCATATAGGCCCTGTTTGGCTCAGCTAGAACTTAATAAAAAAAAGTAACTTATTTTTTCAGCTGATAAAAAGCAGTTAAAAATAAGCAGTTGTTTAGTTTATTTTGAGAAACTGCTGAACTAATAAGCTGTAAAATAAGTTTGCTGTTTGGACTTTTGGTTATTTCTGTGAATAAGCTGAAAATAAGCTGTGCCAAACAGGGCCATAGTCCCAGTCAATTCACTTCATTGGGGTGGTCATGTTCTTCTTCTTATTAAAGATCACAGATCTGTACCAATCAAGCTGAAATATGTTATGAAACCTGTGATCTGCAACTCTATCCTCAGTCTCATACAAGTAGGGGCTCTCCAATCTCATAGGCATCAAAGTGTTCCCCTCTTGTAGTCTACCATCATCCTTGGATTGACAAACTCAGGATACTGCACCTTGGGGTAATGCACTCAGTAAACATGGTTGCGCTTGAGAGAACGTGCACCCTTGTGTTGCCTCGTTGACTTGTCTGGATCAGTTGGCCCACCCATAAGCCCATGTGCTGCCCCGCTGACTCATCTGGATCAGTTGGCCCACCCATAAGCTCTTTTCCTTTTCCTTTTGGCTTTCCTTTTTCCTTTGGCTTTTGGGTGAGCGGACTTCTTTGAGGCAGGCCGAGAAGAATTGCCCTCTTGAGGGTCCCAAATAACAATGCCGCTAGATGAACGAATGGGCTGCCTCTTCCTCTTGACCAAAGGACTTTGCACCGGAGCTATCTCTTCACTACAGGAGCTATTCGCTTGGACATTCTTGGTACGAGCCATCTGACAAAAAAGAGAATTACAAATAATGAGGAACTCATATGAAGTGAAGAGGAAGCTAAAAGAAGTCGAACTTGCAAAGAGTCGCAGATCACAGTGGTGATGATGAGGAGCTGCATTGAAGCCTTGAAGGAAATTGTTTTCATGCATCTCGCAAGTTCTTTGCTTCAGTTCTTGGGTTTGATGATGATCTTGCCAAGGAGAATGTGCATGCAGGCAGAACTTTGAACAATGAGGAGATAACTTTCATGTATGATCGTGACTTTGAGCCTCCTATCTATAGAATGGTTCATGGTATGGCTCTCTACTACATGATCCTCACATCTCTCTTCCGCCACACACTGGACCCCAAGAGTGGCGATGCTACTAGTGTCTTGCACAAAATGAAGACCTTGCTTTCGTGTATGCAAGATCACCCGGAGAAAGAGAAGGGGTTTAGTGTGTTTGGGTTCATCTACTCTTCCATCATTGAGAACTCCATCTCTGCCTCGAAGAGTTGTGGATATGCTCTCTACATCATGGCACTCTTTGAGCGGACGGTTGGTTTTGAGCTATCTCATGACAAAGTTCACAGTCCCTATAGGGTCAACCCCATCAAGATCTCAGCTGTTCATTCTTCTCGTGCTGACTCTCCCGTTGAAGCACCTTCCACTTCCACTAGGTCTCGCTTTGGCAAGACCGAAGCTTCAAGGAAGAGCTCCTTGATCTCTAGAGTTCTTAGATCAATCTTCAACCTTTGCTCCTCCCAAGCTAGAAAGTCTAAGAAACACTTTTAGAGGTCACATGAGCGCTTCTCTTATCTAGAGGACAAGGTTCAGAGATTTGGTGCTCAAGCTAATCTTCAGTTCACTCCTCGTGAGTACTCTCCTCCTCCTTTTGAGCTGGGGCCAGATCCTTAGGCTAAAGATCCAAGTAAGGAAGGTGATCCGAAGTATAAGGAAGAAGAAGATGATGATGTCGACGGCGATGATGGAGATGATGACGGTGACGGTGGTGGTGCAGAAATTGAAGACTATGACTTCTATTGAGCTTCTCTTTACTTTATTTCTTCTTTGTCCTTCAACTTTGGACATTCCGCAATAAAGTGACCTACTTCTCCACATTCGTAGCATGTCCTCTTTGAGTTTCTTGTTCCCTTCTTCTCATAGGTCTTCTTGGTGAGCCCACTTCTCTTTACAAATCTCTTAAACCTCTTTACGAGAAGTGCCATCTCCTCATCACTAGTCATCACTAGAGTCCTCCACAACCTTATTCTTGTGCTTTTGCCTTGAGTGCTAAGTTGCTTCTTGGAGGACTAGAGTCACCAATTAATGAGTTCCATTTGAAAGGTTTGATAGTCTTGAATTTAGAACTTTTCTATAAATTTTTATTTAAAGGTTAAAAAGACCCCAACCGAGTTTCTCCGTATAAAAGATTGCTGACTTCCAAATTTGATAAAATAAAATTCTTTTCGAATTTGAATTTCAGCCAAAAGTAAAAGCTGTCACTCTGCAAAGTTTCAAAATTAATAGAGCTCGAGAAGTATCGTTTTTGGATCAAAACAATATGCAGCGCAAGAAATAAGAGAAAATCAGAAAAAGAGAAAAGAAGCGAGACCCGCCTGTCAGCCTCACTACTGCCTTGTCCCTAACCTCCTGCTGCCACCACGCTCGGATAGGTGCCGATGCCCTGCACCTCGCCCCTGCATGAGCGCCACGATGCTTTGGACGTGTCCACGCGTCGAGTCTCACGGGGACACGACGGGTTCCTCATGTCCAAGCCTCCACGGCCATTCTTTCCGTTGTCACTAGCCTTGCTCGCGCTTCTCTCTCACCTGCGTCGAGTTCGACCAAGCCCTCCACTAGCGAGCTCCCAAATCCGGCCACCCATGGCTGTGCCCAGGCCTCCTCTAACCTCCCACGAGCTCGCCTCCACCGTATCCCATTCGAGCCGCAACGATTTCGAACTTTCCCCACTATTCGTGTTTTGACAACGTCGCCGCCGCCGTCGGACCAAATCTGGCAGCTCTAGTGAGCGTGGTCCCCTTCTATTCAAGTTATCAGTTTCCTTGCTTCCTAGCACGCCTCCCTGATGGGTCCTCGACCAAAAATTGTGGCCACTTTTCACAAGAATCGAAGTCCGACCGTCGGTCACCGAGGAAACCGAGCGACCCTACCGTGGACAACCCCTTTCCGGCCCTCCCCTGCCACGATGACTTCCACGCCGCTCATCTACAAGTACACCAGAAGCTCTAGGAGCGAACACCGACGAGTTCCGTCAACGGGAGCGTCCTCCCATCGTCGTTGAACTCTTCCCGACGTCGTCACTCGTTGCTGGCGGACCTCCGGTGAGCCTCACCGACCACTTCCCCGTCCTCCACGAGCTGCTCTGGTCGCAGTAGCGTCGAGAACTGATGCACTGGCCACCGAGGACGCCACCCCGGCAAGCGCCGCCGACGGTCGGCCGGTCGAGCTGCCATGGCCGCACCTGAGGCATGCCAGCCCCGCGTGATGGTCCCTGTGACCTTTGGGCCAGGCTGGTGCGGCCCAAACCCCTTCTGGTTCCGTGTTGCCTGCAACCGTGGGCCGTTATGTGGCAGGCCCAATTAGGCTAGAAAATTATTGTTATCTGCAAATTGATTTATTTAATGGTTTAGAAATAATTTCAAACTTTCAAAATTCATAGAAACTTCACTATAGCTCGGAAAAATGTGAAATAAATTTTGTTAGGATCCTCTCAACTAGAACTATATTTTGAAGCTAACAAATTTTTATTTTATACAAGAAAATAATTTAAATAGTGCAGATCATATAATAGCTCATTAATTCACTATATTCATTCCTTGTCATGATAAAATATTGTGAAATTCACTTTTCTTTTTATTTAACTAAACTCTATTATTCTAGAAAGTTTCATATTTATTTTCATCAAAACTAATTTTATAAATGTTATATTTTGTTTAAACACTGTTTAATTCATTATAAATTCATTTGATTTTAACAAATCCTAGAAAATATACTCTTTTGTTTATTTAGTTGAAATTTATGTTTTAGAAAAGTTTCATATTTAATTTGGTCACTAATTTTATTAAATGTTTGTGTGTTTAAATGGTACTTAAATCATTATAAACCTATATGATTTAAGTAAATCTTTGAACTTTGTCAAAAAATTATTTAAAACCTCTCTGATTTTATGAGCAACTCCCAGATGGTATTTTGTTTTCAAAAACCATTTTTAAAGAAGTTTTATAATTAAATTTACTAGTCATCTTTTATAAATAAATAAAAAGCAATCATCGCATATGCATACTCTAGCTTATGCATATCATTTCATGATAGGAGCCGAGCTAACTGAGGAGTTCGACGATGTTCCGCTTGTCGAAGAATCTAACTTTGAGCAAAGCTCATGCAAGTCTCGGTGCATTAACCTTGTTTTAATATTTTCTTTTATCACTATGTATGTTTAGTACTGTAATGTACATTAGGTTTGTAGGAGTTGATTGAAATCGTAGACTGCATAATAGCACTTTCTATCTATGTTAGTGTCTTTGTATGGGTATCTCGATGTAGAACTAGGCTATGAGTTTTAATTATCGATAGAAGTCGAGTGATTGAGAACTTCACTCGTGAGATATAGGCTCTTACCCTTGATTTGAAAGTATCACACGAAAAAGATGAGGTTGGTTATAAATTCACAAGAAATGATAAGTTGAGACCGGACAAAGAAGTATAGGTTGACAACAAAAAGAGAGTCGTAGCCCAAACCCCTTTCTTTTGGGCCGGTTCCGTGTTGCCTGCCCCCGTGGGCCGTTATGTGGCTGGCCCAATTTGGCTGGAAAATTATTGTTATTTGCAAATTGATTTATTTAATGGTCTAGAAATAATTTCAAACTTTCAAAATTCATAGAAACTTCATTATAGCTTGGAAAAATGTGAAATAAATTTTGTTAGAATTCTCTCAACTAGAACTACATTTTGAAGCTAACAAAATTTTATTTTATGCAAGAAAATAATTTAAATAGTGCAGATCATATAATAGCTCATTAATTCATTATATTCATTCCTTGTCATGATAAAATATTGTGAAATTCACTTTTCTTTTTATTTAACTAAACTCTATTATTCTGGAAAGTTTCATATTTATTTTCATCAAAACTAATTTTATAAATGTTATATTTTGTTTAAACACTGTTTAATTCATTATAAATTCATTTGATTTTAATAAATCCTAGAAAATATACTCTTCTGTTTATTTAGTTAAAATTTATGTTTTAGAAAAGTTTCATATTTAATTTCGTCACAAATAATTTTATTAAATGTTTTATTGTGTTTAAATGGTATTTAAATCATTATAAACCTATATGATTTAAGTAAATCTTTAAACTTTGTCAAAAATTTATTTAAAACCCCTCTGATTCCATGAGCAACTCCCAGATGGTATTTTGTTTTCAAAAACTATTTTTAAAGAAGTTTTATAACTAAATTTACTAGTCATCTTTTGTAAATAAAAAAAAAGCAATCATCGCATGTGCATACTCTAACTTATGCATATCATTTCATGATAGGAGCAGAGCTAACTGAGGAGTTCGACGACGTTCCGTTTGTCGAAGAATCTAACTTTGAGCAAAACTCATGCAAGTCTCGGTGCATTAACTTTGTTTTAATATTTTTTTATCACTATGTATGGCTTGTACTGTAATGTGCATTAGGTTTGTAGGAGTTGATTGAAACCGTAGACTGCGTAATAGCATCTTCTACCTATGTTAGTGTCATTGTACGGGTATCTTGATGTAGAGCTAGGCTATGAGTTTTAGTTATCAGTTGAAGTCGAGTGATTGGGAACTTCACGCGTGAGATATAGGCTCTTACCCTTAATTTGGAAGTATCGCATGAAAAGGATGAGGTTGGTTATAAATTCACAAGAAATGATAAGTTGAGATCAGGCAAGGAAGTATAGGTTGGCAACAAAAAAGAAGTCATAGCTCTGTCTGTGTCGGTTAAGGACCGTACCATTATCGGCTCTATTGAGCAAGTTTGAACAATACTGATTACATACTGGATATATGGGTCTCAGAAAACTGATGTAACCCAATGTGACATAGTAACTGGATGTAACCGAACATATCTTCTAGAGATGATTAGAAAAGAGAGCTTTAGGGCTAACTATGGATAGACCCAATATCTTATGGTATGGAGGACCACTGCTCGGGAGAGGTGAGCATCGAACCGGTATTATGTATCATTGGTGTGGCGTGAAAGGTTGCCAGGTACGGTTTTCTAGAAGCGCGTACATGTTGTGTAATTAGGTTTCTCCAGCTGGATAAAAATTGATTCGAATCACTGCCCCTCACAATAACGAATACCACTTGTTTCAGTGCACCACATCATAGTTAACAAGTGAAATAAGAAGAGAATAGAAAAGTATTATGATTTGTTGGTTATGATTATTATAAATAGTTTGGCAACTATGATTGTGGTAGTTGATAGTGCAAATTAAATTTATATTTATATTTAATCTACTGCTAAAACTTGAAAATAAAGATCCACTTTTAGCATTGGTTTTTGCAAACAACTATCCCATGTCAGTCAGCCTTATCCTATCTTTGAAGTCGACTGTAGTTGGTCATATTGACGAGTAAGACTTACTGAGCATTTAAATGCTCAGGGCATAGCTCTCTGTTGTTTTTGTTTGCAGGTTCTCTCTCTCTTCTCCGTACCAACTGACAGGAGCGACCCTCGAGGTAACTATGTCCGCTGGAAGCCTTGCTCGCTGCACTGAGCTGTTTTATGCTGCTAGAAGGTACATCGTATGGATTCGATGTCATGTTAAGCTTAGAATCTAGGAATCTCTAGTAGTTTTAAATAAAGTTCGTTCGTTTTCGCGCTTTTTAAAACTCTGGTTTATAAACTTAAACAACTGTTTATATTATATTTTATTGTACTTGAGTTACTGTTGGTCCTCGCTTCGTCGAGTGACACCCGATAAAATTCTGTGGTCGATGGATCGTCTTTTTCGAAGGACGATCTGTCATATTGATCCCAAATATGATAGCATTCTAAACTACCAATGTTCATAAAGAGTTCCATCAAAGTGAGGAATCTTTCCGAAACCTTGTCCCATCTGTTTCATTCCTCAATTCTTCATAGTTGAAAGGCATTGTTGTGTATTAGGGGCCGTTGGGGTTGGTCCCTTGAGATTGAGATGTAGCGGTGTTGTTTCCTCCATTGCCGCTTTCGGCACCCGAACCTAGACTTCTGGTGTTGATCGACATCTTGTAATCTTTAAGCGGTAAAGCTTTAAAGAGATTCTTGCTCCATACCAAGTGAAAGTTGTGCTAGCTCATGTGTACCAGCATTCAGTGAAAAACCAAAAGTAAAATGAAGTACTGGGACTCTTATTCATATGTTGAATCTCTGTATCATACTTTCACTGATCTACATAATCTTGGCTGTATAAAGTTTGCTAGAAATCTGTTGAATACCTTTTTAGGGCTGTTATGTTGATGGTGTTATGCTGATGATGTTTGAATGCTAAGAAAGATCATTTTGTCACCATTAACTATGGTATTTCATTCTATTGTTGACTGCCGTATTTCTAATTTTGGTGCCTGCAATAGTACAATGTGCAGTTCTGAAGACGCCAGCTGATGACTCACTGGTAAGTTCTGCTCGCGATGAGCAAATATATGGGCCATCAAAATTTAGGTCCCTGCCTACTGTACTAGTTTTAAATTTAACTGATTCTGGGTTTATCTTTTGGTGACGACAGCATGAGTGTACAATGTGCCTCACTCCGGAACAAAAAGAAAAAGGAAAAAAAATCTGATGCTAATAACAGTTTCTTTTGTCCAATATGGCAGGAATATCGAGTCACATGAATAAAGTTCCTGTGAGAGATTTGGATCGGAGAAAGGAAACTACTGTTAGGTCTTCCATTCTTTGTTAATTCTCGAGACGGTGGTGAATTTTTCTCAGGCTTAGTGCGTGCTGTACTAGTACAAAAGATGCGCTTCCTCTAGCCATGACATTCCAGGGTGTTTTTCCGCATTGCTGTTCTTTGGATTGATTTCATGGAAAGGAATCGACAATCGAAGCAAAGCTATCGATAAAGAGACGCTGCCCTTCCTTGACTTCTCCCTCCCGAAGCAGTTTCCGGACCACCGGCCACCGCACGCACGCACGACCGGGCGTTTGACAATGGCCCACTGAACTGGAGCGCCTCCGGAATCCAGATGGCGACACCATTGGCGTGCCTCTTGTTTTTCCAAGTCGCCGTTTCTGACCGGGACCTCCGGGCGACCGGAATGGACGCGGTCGATGGGAGCAAGATCGGAACATGGAAACGACGCGGCGGGTGTGCCGGTCTTTCTCGGATCCTGCCGCCGGCAGGCCCCGGAATCGAGGGCGGCTCGTGGTTGGGTCGGCGGGCGTCGAGAATGGCCGACACCGGCGTTTTTCCGCGGCGTCAGGAGCCCCCACGGTTTTGCTCAGGTCGGGCCTTTCTACTCGCTTTCTGATAATTCTGACTTTCAGGGGACGCCGAGGATCAAGGCTTCGCAAAAGCCTCAGCTTCTGATGATAAGTGATAATTGCTCAAGCTTATCAGACTTTGTTTCCATGTTAGTGCATTCTTATAACATACTCCCTCCGTCCCTCATCTTAGTGTTCACAATTTTTTTTTTTACTTTGTTATTATTGTTTTTTGATACAGTTTTCTCTATTTTTAATACATCTTTATTTCTCTCCTCGTTTTTTATTACATTTCATTTTTTTTTATTATTTTTAATTTACGTGCCCACATTTAGAATGAAAACTAAAAGGATGAAGGGAGTAAGACTTATAAAAATAAACACATTCTTAACTTGAAAAACACATGTGCACAAGCCTCTTTATAAGAAGAGGGTAAAAAACAGTCAGCCACTAATTCACTATCTGTGCCTCTTACAGTATGGGTACCGTTTCAGATGCTGTTGATCATCTTTACCGCTCTTTATTTTTGGCTGATGATCCTTGACGCCCTCTTTATACGCGGAATGTTTTAGGTGTGTCAGATTGCAGCACCTGACTCCATCCTCGAAATGCAACGCTGTGCCACGTAGTACCAACACCAGTCTCAATATGTGACCGGAAGGTCAACTAGGCTGTGCATGGAATCGTCAATTGAGATTTCGCTTCTTGTTATTCTTTTGTGCCGGACTCCTATTGTGGACAAACCAAATTAGATTTCGTCCAACATGTGTGAAAACGAAGAAAAAGGAGGAAAAGCTATATTGGCTTTCGCGTCAGCCATAATCCTGCTTTAAGAAACATGAAAATTAAAGCAGAGTAATAGCCCACTTCATGTTTCTACATTTTCTAGAAAGATCAAAGTCTCTGTGAAAAGCACGGAAAAATAATTTAATTTCCTCTCTTAGGAGCACAATGATTTCTCGTATTTGTACTACAATAATTTTTGGAATATTGCTATTTTATATATTGAGATAACTAAATGACAGATTTCATTTTGTTGCTCGGGCATACATAAAACTTGAAGAATGAAAGGTATACATTGCTTGAGAAGGTAGCAATGGGCGTTTTAATACGAGTGTTACATACAGATCATGGATGCAGTTTACACATTTTGATCAAACTTTGGTAACTCTCAGCAGCGGATAGACATCAAATGAAATAAAGATGTGCTAGTGGATGTTGCCATCAAGTGTCAGGCTTAGGTGTGCTGCTGCCTATCAATTAAAATTTTGAAATCCAACGCAGACATCACCTTCACCAATTACCAGCTAAAGCATGTAGTTTCTCAAGATTTTTTCTTGTGCTCCTCTGATTGGATGGAACCATTTTTATCTCTTCAAAGCATGACATGCTTGGGTGTGACATTAATATTTACTCAATTCTAAAGCCTGACGCAAACGTCACCTTCACCTATTACTAATTAAAGCACAAAACTTTTCAAGATGGTCTTTTGCTGCTCCTTCCATTTGATTTGAGGTAATATTTCGATTCTCTTGTGAGATATATTATTCCCATTCAGAGAAGAAGGTCCTTTCTCAGTTCTTCTATACCTGACGCTGGATAGTTTAGTTTTGAACTAAAAAGAACAGAGGGAGACCAAATAGTATAAAAGTTTTGTGCACATGAAAATGAAAAATACTTAAAATACATATAATTTCATTAAATATAAACAACATATGATTAGAAAAGTAGATAGCCTAAGCCCTGTAATGAAAAATGTATTTATATTTTGATGAAACAGATGAACTCTTACCAGAGTTCGGATATGTGCGCCCATGCTGTGGCGAATTCAGTTGCTCCGTGTCCGAGGGTTCCCAAAATATTTGCATACATGACGCATCGAATTGTTTGCGATTCTATTGATGTGATTTCAACGCATAATAATGGATCAAATAATAGAAATAGATGTATCATTTGCTTGGTTGATTGAGGTTGGTTTTATTGGATTTCCAGCGGACGGCTTAATTGCGTGCACCAATGAAACTGAGGAAGCCAGGCAAAAGGCAACATTGACTTTACATCTTGGAGTTAGGATTTCCACTTTTCGAAAGCAGAAGTCCAAGCGGAAGAAACTGAGAGCAGCAAAATCTTGAAGGTGATACCTACTCATAGGTTTTATACGGTTTTTATTTTATCATATCAGTTATTTGATTATGAACATAATTCAGCCAAAGATCAAAGGTGGCATAACTAGAAGGTTAGTAGTCAGCATGCAAAGCGTAAACCATGAACCAAACCAAAGCATGCCAAGTGTCATAATATTATCTTTGAATATTCATCTTATTTGAAAAATTAGTTCAAATGTATAAAATTATATATGATGTTTCAAACACTTTTGATAACAAAATAGTATTATATTTATCATTTTTTTTAAATATAAGACATATAGTCAATAATAATAAAGTACTCTCTCTGTTTCAAAATAAATGTTATTTTTAAATTTTGAAACATCTATATTTGACTATTTGTTTTATTAAAAAAATTTATAAAAATATTATTTAGTTTATCGTAAAATGATTTATTATTAAAAATATTTTAAACTTGACTTATTTATTATTGTATTTTCGTAAATTTTTTAATAAAATAAATAATCGTTGATTTTTTTTGAAATACGGCACCTGCCGCTGTCTTCGTTGGAGGTGGGCGCAGGACCGGGGATTCGAAGCCTGACCGGCTCGATGCTCCCTGGACTTTGTGCCACCAGGCCACAGGCCTGTCCGTGAGGAAGTAAAAATCAATAGCAATAACTACTTAGAATTAAAGAGTATTGAACAGGATGTGTACGAGCATTATCAGAATAATTATCGCGCCGACCAAATCCCTAATCCAATCAGGACAGGCATCTTCTCGGGAATATTCTCTCGCTCCTGAACGACGATGGTGACACCCAGAAACCAGGGGCAGAGGCTGGAGGCAGGCACCGTATCATGGCATAAGCTTATCACCCAGAATCGGAGAGGCTATCAAGGGACGCGCCTCCTGGTTTTGACCACAAATTCGATCAGCGCGCATAATCTTTTGCATTGATATAATATATTCTGTGGATTGATGCTCAGCAGTATGACGATGAGAATAAGGTGAAAAATATTTGGATGCTTGTTGGGTTTGCTCTTCGATCGCGTCCGTTATCCTGTCTGTAGCACGTACTCCTATGTACGGTCACATGGAGTCGGCGAGCTAGGAACATGCGTGGTCGGCCGCGCGGGACTTCTAGCTTCCTCGATCCTGTGGTGCTGTCATGTGGGCAGCAGCAGATGTTCATGTTCTACTATAAAATGCTCGGAAAGAAATTATGCGCATCAGAAAATGGTCGTGTACATCAGCTTGTGTATTCTGAACCAATAACAGCCTCAAATCGAAATCAACGGGCGGACGAGTGGTGCAAAGGAAAAAGGATCCAAAGCGTCGGCGAAAAGAAATGGTCCGGGGCGCGCGTCCGTGACTCGGCTTGTCCATCTCTTAGGCGTCGCTGTTTCGATCAATCGCCCTCTTAGCAGCACTCTAG
The DNA here is from genome assembly GCA_001602315.1 of Zoysia pacifica. NCBI lineage: Eukaryota > Viridiplantae > Streptophyta > Magnoliopsida > Poales > Poaceae > Zoysia > Zoysia pacifica. The sequence goes on from BCLH01000468.1 coordinate 97,318, forward strand.
AACCTGATTACTCAGGCTCCATTTGGAATGGAAAAATTTCTGTGCATGTGTTTTTTTTATAAAATTAAATTAATTTCTCTAAAATTTTTATGAAATTTTTTGTTAAATTCTTGCATTTCAAATGGAGCTTCAATCTTTTATATCATACTATTCTCTATGTTACTAAATTGTTATTATTGTTAATTTTTAGCATTATTTTTTATTATTTATTTTATTTAAAAATAACAGCACTATATTGTTATTAAAATTATTTGAATCATATTTTTACTAATTCTTCTCTAATCTAGAAGCGTCACTCTTCTTCAACGCCGTATTGCTGACGGTCCAGAAGGAAGAAACATTTTTTCTTGGTTCATTTGGCTTTCCTTTGCTTTTGTTCGAGTTCCTTTAGCGGGAGTTGAAACCTAAAGCGGATTCTTTGCCGGGGGCGGGAACGTCCTGTGGGGCGGGGCCGTACTTTTTTTTTTCTTTATTTTTAAATTAATATCACTGTTGAATTTAACAATTAATTTTAATTATTCATATTATTAAAAAAATTATTTGAATGTGTAAAATTTTAAGTTGTGATTTAAATAACTTTAATAATAAGTTAAATTATATTAAAACATATAAAATTTATTAAAAATTTTTAAATTAAATAAATAATAAAAATTAAATTTAAAAATTAATGATAACATCAATTAAAAAATTGAAGAGAGTACTCCAGTGGAACCCGTGCTCCGACGCCTGTTGATCTGATTCGTGGTGGCTGTTCACTTGGAATTTGCTCCAGCCCGGGTAAACTAGGTCAAAAACATACGGGCTGGTTAATACTCCTCCTGCCGTTCCGTTTGACGGTAACAGTCCGTACTGATGACCATAATGCCCTTCTTCCAATTCGGTGGCGGTGGTTATGTGAGTCCCACCAGCCACGAAGAGAGAGCGTTGGGTAGAGAGGAAGCACGTGAGTCATCAAATGTTTCGCTGCGTTCCCCTATATGTCCCTGTTCTGGTTTGCGAAATGCAATACAATCCGAGAAATAAAAATCTCAAAGTAGTCGAATTCAGTTTATTATGCATCACCCAATCTTGAAAATTTGTTCAGAGTCCATATGCTTATCGCGATGAATCATGTCACATCTGTGGGAACATAAGGGCTATTTGAATGTTAGCTATATGCAATAAAATATTAATCTACTACTACCTTCACTTTTTTAATACTTACTTTTTCGTTTCTAAATTGTTATCGCTATTAATTTTTAACATCAATTTTAAATATTTATTTTATTTAAAAATTTTAATAAATATCATATATTTTATTAAAAATAACTTTACCATTAAATTTATTTGAATCAAACATATAATTTTTCATATTTGAATTAATTTTTTAAATAAGATGAATAATTAAAGTTACTGATAGAAATCAACGACGATAATAATTTAGAAATAAGAGAGTGCTTTCTTTGTTCTTAAATTGATATCGTCGTTGGCTTTTAATATCAATTTTGATTATTATTCTAAAATTTTTGATAAAAATTTTATATTTTTTATAATTTCATTAATTATTAAAGTTATTTGAATCATAACTTAAAATTTACATAATTAAATTAATTTTTTAATAAGGCGAATGCTTAAAGTTGAGATTAAAAGTTAACGACGATATCAATTTTAAAAATAAAATTTCTCACCGTCTTGAGTCGTCAAACAGAAAAGATCGGGAGAAAAGCTTGTAAGTCGTGCCAAAATCCGGTCGAATAATTCCCCTTTCCCAGACAGCGAAAACATTTTCTTGCGCTCCAAACCGAGTGTCATATAAGATGGCAGATGTGTAAATAAATGGCAATCGCAGCCCCTCATCTGAACTCGAGAACCTTCTCAAAGTTCTCGCCTCCCCTTCGTCCTCAGCCGTCGCCGTCGTCAAAGGCGACGGTTAACGGCGGCGAAGGCAGCTGATCCAACCCCAGCTCGATATATAACAATTCCCGCTTTCTCCGCAGACGCCAAGAACAGCCTCCAATTACTCGCAGAGCAATCCACTTATTAGCCTCGCGATCGCGATCGAGGGATAGGACACGAAACTCCGCCTTGTGTTCAACGAGGGTTGCTCTGCCATGGAAGCAGCAGTCGGCGTCGCTCCCGCGCCCGTAGCCGCGCCGGAGAAGACGAAGCTCCTTGACCTTAAGGACCCCCTCGCCGCCCCCGCGCCGAAGGCGTCTCCGGCGCCGGCCAGCAAGTGGGCGATGAAGAAGAAGCTGGTGGGCGGCGATGGGGGCTACGTGCTCGAGGACGTGCCGCACCTCACGGACTACCTGCCCCAGCTCCCGGTGCGTGCGAGAGCCTTCGTTGGTGTTTCAATCTAACGTCGGGGCCGGTTGGTTTCCTGACGGTTAGTTCTCGGTGCGGGCTGCACAATTCGGCTTTCTTTTGGTGCGGTTTCTGTGAGTTCTTCTGAAAAGGATGAGATTTTTCGGCCTCTTGTGATTCTTTGGTCTATATTTGGTACACATCAACTCTATTTTTCTTGCGATTTGGATTCTTACATATCGATTTTGTAGTATACGCGATCTATTGGGCCGATAAATTTTAGAGCAGGGTACAAATCAATTTCTCCAGCAGCATATAAAGTTGCAATATTCTACTGACTACATGCCTGCCGATTACTGAACTTTGATGCTACCTTTGATCTGCAGACATACCCAAATCCTCTCCAAGACAACCCAGCGTATTCAGTCGTCAAGTAATGACTCTCCTAATTTCCTGCTTCCGTTTTAGTTCCATTTGAATTTGGTTCTTGTGCATCCAGATACGGATGTTCCGAAGCTGACCTTTCTTTGCACCACGTATCATCTCAGGCAATATTTCGTCAACACAGATGATACCGTCACGCAAAAGGTGGGCTTCCTTTTTCCTTTGGCAAAAATGAATTGAACGCTGTGCAGAGTGATTTCAGTTGGAGCTAAACCTTGTAACATCACTGTTTGCAGATTGTTGTTCATAAGACCAGTGCGAGGGGCACACACTTCCGACGTGCAGGGCCACGGCAGAAGGTGTATTTCCAGTCCGATGAGGTGAACGCGGCAATTGTCACCTGCGGAGGGCTCTGCCCTGGGCTTAACACTGTCATCCGCGAGCTTGTTTGCGGATTGTATGATATGTATGGCGTCACCAGCGTAGTTGGAATTGAGGTGAGGAGTTTGATCTTTTTGTGAGTGCATTTTTGTTAATTATAGTGCTGCAAATTAGATTTTAGGTTCAGCGCTTTTTTTTTTACAATGATAACATAATATTTGAATAGTTTCTGAATAAATTTAAGTGGATTTATTTACAATTGTTGACAGTGACAACAATGATAGACATTTCTTGTTAACACCTAACAACATATTGTTGTCATATGCTTCTTTTGGACTTACTGTGTGTAATGTGTAGGGTGGATACAAGGGATTTTATTCTAAAAATACTATTACATTGACACCGAAATCGGTGAATGACATCCACAAGAGAGGCGGCACTATCCTTGGAACTTCTAGAGGAGGGCATGACACTGCCAAAATTGTTGACTGTCTTCAGGACCGCGGTATTAACCAAGTTTATATTATTGGAGGTGATGGTACTCAGAAAGGTGCTTCTGTAATTTATGAGGTAATAGCAGCATACCAGTTGTGAAATATTTTCTTGGATGCAAAATCAGTATATGACACTATTTTTTGTATTTTGATTCTAGGAAGTCCGTAGGCGAGGCCTCAAATGTTCTGTTGTTGGTATTCCAAAGACCATAGACAATGACATTGCGGTACTTTCTCTTATGCCTCTGCATTTTATAAATAAGTATTCATTCATAATGTCTGGCTGCAATATGATGTTCAATTTATCGCACAGGTGATTGACAAGTCATTTGGATTTGACACTGCTGTGGAGGAGGCCCAGAGGGCCATCAATGCTGCTCATGTTGAGGCTGAAAGTGCAGAAAATGGCATTGGTGTCGTTAAGCTAATGGGTCGCAATAGCGGTATGCTTATCTATACGAACTTGCAGCAACATCTTGAAGCAATGGATGTTCCAACATATTTTGCAGCAATGTTATTTTAGCTAAAGAGCTTTTAATTTCTACTGGTGCAGGGTTTATCGCAATGTATGCTACTCTAGCCAGTCGGGATGTGGTATGTTCTTATTATCCTGTCCTTTCATTGAATTTATTATCAGGAAAGTTAAATAAATACTAACTTTTAAATCGATTGGATGATGAGTTCATTCTACTTGTTACCTCAGGATTGTTGCTTAATCCCAGAATCACCATTCTATCTAGAAGGAAAGGGAGGACTTCTAGAATTTATTGAGAGAAGGCTAAAGGACAATGGTCATATGGTCATTGTGGTGGCTGAGGGCGCTGGACAGGATCTCATTGCAAAAAGCATGAACTTTGTGGACACTCAAGATGCTTCTGGAAATAAGCTTCTTCTGGATGTTGGCCTTTGGCTATCTCAGAAGATAAAGGTCAGTTTTCCTGTCCGGAGCTTCATATCCTTGTCAATGTGGACACAAACAATACTCTGGCCCCAGAACAGATAATGCCTTGAAAGTAATAGCTTTGATCCAAATGATTTATTTTCTGGAGCTTAAATATAAAAGTCAGTAATCCTAGGATTAGTGGTAAGCTTTACTAATCACGGTGTTGCTGAAGTATTGCCTTACTAATCACTCAGGATCACTTCAAGAAGAAGCGCAACTTCCCCATAACTCTCAAGTACATCGACCCTACCTACATGATCCGTGCTGTCAAGTCAAATGCATCTGACAACGTATACTGCACCCTGCTATCACACAGCGCTGTCCATGGCGCTATGGCAGGGTACACCGGCTTCACAGTTGCTCCGGTGAATGGCAGACATGCTTACATCCCATTCTATGTAAGTCCATCGAGTACCATTCGTTCTGTTACGTTCAGTCACTAACCGCCGGCAGCTTATCTGATACTTGTTTGTAACGTGGACACCCTCTGCAGAGAATCACCGAGAAGCAGAACAAGGTTGTGATCACTGACCGGATGTGGGCGAGGGTGCTTTGCTCGACGAACCAGCCCTGCTTCCTGAGCCACGAGGACATCGAGCACCTGAAGCATGACGACGACGAGCATCACAGGCACAACATGCAGCTCCTGGAGGACGAAGGCTCGCCTGTGAAGAACTCGGCCCAATGCAATGGGTCGGCCCATGCAGCGTGAAAAAACAAAAGTATACGCGAGGGTGTAGTATAAAGCATGTAAAATATAGACAAGTTTAACCTTCCCTCTTGATTTTGTTTTTGGGCTTGGCTTTGTAATAAAATGCTTAATTTATAGTATGCTCAGTTTTGTTCGTGATTTTTGGCCGGCCATGGGATGCCTTCCCTTAATGGACTAATATTGTCCGCCCATGCATGACGCTCCTCTCGCCAAATTGTCAAAAATTGAAACCACGCGACATGAGTTTTGCAAGGAAAAGAAAAGGCGGTTGGAAAAAACAGACTCAGAACATGCGCAAAACTCATGGGAGCACAGCAATCGTTCAATTCTCAGTGTCTTAGAAACAATATCATATAGACTTGCACTCTTAAGAAGGTTGTCCGGAAGGAATTGTTACATCGGTACAAGGCATTGGCCGTATGGATCACGGTCCCATGCATTATACACACGCACGCAACACATACACATGGCGCTACAAGGTACAGCTCGGGGTCGGAGAACTTGAGGGGAGCCTTCGTAGATGGGCCGGCGCCGTAACAGTACTGACTTCCCTCGAAGTGTTTTGGAGAGCGGCAAGCAGGCTTTTCCGGACTCTTACCCTCTGTACACACCTGAGGGGTCGGCGTTCTGAACAATCCACGGGTGCTCGAGTACCTTGTGGAGAGGAAGCCGGCTCGCCGAGTTTTTCACGAGCATCTGCACGAGAACACTTGTAAGACCCGGAAGCATCTGAATTCCAAAGAATCATTTCTGGATACCACTGAGACAAGGAAACATCGGAATTCGGAAACATAGACCTCTTACCTGTGAAATGAGGTCCTTCGCAGCAGCAGAAACGTATGGTTTCAAAGGAAACTCCAGGTCCACGTTCACTATCCTGTACAAAAACAAGACACAAACGACAAATGTTCAGAAACAATACGTGTAGTTGATTTGAAGTCACGAACGAGAAGGCCAAGGAATCTCCGACAAATTATTAAACCATGGTGCAGGTGCAAGATGGCGAGTATAACTAAAATATAATCTCTAATCAATATATTCAGGTGCGGAATGGATTTTAGCATTGTAATTAGGTGACCAATTTATGTTTCCTTTGTAAACAATCACTATACATAACGTCAAAATGCTTTGGGATCAGAAACATTTGTCGCAATAGCACAAAATTGTCATTGAAGAGCAAAGGAAACATAAATTGTCATGGTGAAAATCAATTCATTATGAAATTAATCATTTGTTGGGAACATCAGTCAGAAGTAATAATCTGTGTAAATGCAAAACGTCACGAGAACATCAAAGACCAACACGTCAGTGACAAAATAAATGCATTCTGAAATTCATGGTTGAGTTTACCTCCGATACGTCTCGGAGTGTTCTTTCGCTTCAAAAGGTGGGACCCCATAAAGAAATTCATAACACAAAATGCCCAGGCTCCAGATGTCGACATGGTAGTCATGTTCAGTCTTCTCGACTGGCCAAACCACAAAAGGTATCAGTGGAAAAAAGAGCAGCTAGGCCAGCAGAAAATGAGGAAAGCTGTGACAGTTGCAGCAACTTTTAAAAACAACTAATCGGTTAAGAACATTAGTAAATGATTAGCAAATTACCCATTTCAGGGGGCAGGTAATCTAGCGTTCCACACATTGTCCGTCTTCTATTGAAAGTGTGGACAGACCAACCAAAGTCTGCGATTTTGAGCTCACCCTATTCAATGGACATATACAGCAATGTAAGTACCTGAGAGCATCCATCCAGTACAAGATTGCAGAAGAAAACAATGGTTGACTAATTGGGCTCTAATTAATGGAAGCAGAAAACAGTGTAAGTACCTGGGTTCCTATTAGAAGATTCTCTGGTTTAATGTCTCTATGGATAACATGCTTCCCATGAAGATAAATGAGCGCTCTCGCCAGCGATGCAATGTACTAAAATAGAAGACATCAGTACAGATGGGCTACAACTAAATTCACAATGAGTATAATGTCCCTTACAGTTGCGGAACGCTTCTCGTTGAAATGCTTGCATCTTGTCAGCTCCTTGTACAGCTCTCCTTTGGCAGCATATTCCAAGATCAAGTAAACACGGGTCTGCATATTCCACGATAGATAAATGATATTTATGTGCATTCCATGATAGATCAAGTGAATCAATGTTTACACCATATTTTGTCTACCTGATCATAAAAATAACCATACAGGCGAAGAATATTTGGATGCCTTAAGTGACTTTGAATCTCCACCTCACGCCGAAGCTGATGCTCAACTTGAGATTGCTTCAGCTGGCTCTTGAAAAGAACTTTCAAAGCAACAATCTGACTACTCTGTTTTGACGAGAGAAAATAATTTAAGAACTAGCAGCTCACTGAGATTATCGGATAAAGCACAAGGTAAGCATTATGAAAAATGCACTTTACTGTTGATGCAGTTAATACCACACAAACAACATATTTGTATTACTGGTAGAAAAATGGTTTTACAAGGGTAAATATAACAGACATAGTGAACTAGTTATATGGAACTCATTGGCTAGACATATATTTTAGTGTATAGTATAAAAGTATCAGGAATTGGTTTCTTCTTCATTAACTATTTCTTTGCAGCAATTATTCAGGTTCTAAATTCAGGTATAACACCTGCAGATAAATATGTAGGGTGTAAAAAGATCGATTAGGAGAAACACCTCACACGGCCAATGGCCAGGGGTGGCTGTTTATAGAGCCAGACTAGTCCCGTCAATGAAAGGTTTAGGCATCATATTCTTACCCTCTTTTCTCTGGCCAGATAAACATGGCCAAATTTGCCCCTCCCAAGAGGCTTCCCCACCTCAAAATCCGACAGCACCCACCGCTTCTCCTCATTTGCATGTGCTGCAGCCTGCAAAAAGTAACAGATGGCACAATTAACATCTGGATTAGAATATACCAAACTTGTAACCTCTGAGGTAACTTAAAATATGCAAGCTTTAACCAAGAAAGCCAAAAGAGCCCCGCTAAGGTAGACCAACTCCTCTTCTTTCACCTCCTGGGAGGTGAATCACCGAAGTAATCCGAGTCGTTGAATTTTGGAAGAAAAAAAAGATAAAATATGAAATATATTACCACGTTGATTTTCAAACATATCTTTCCATAACAATACATGCAACTTCTCAAACATATCAAATATGTTTATTTTCAAAAATTAAGGATTTAATTTCCTTAACTGTCACATGCATCACTTTCCAAAACATGTTGATTTCCTTCCAATCTAAATATTATAATAATATTAATTATTTTAGTGCTTTTACCTTCTAGGAGGTAAAAGAACAATTTTCGCATTGAGATCTGTGTAAACAGACGGCTCACATTTGTTTGGGTCTACGGTAGAATTTTCTTTTTAAAATTATTGGTTTTAGGATAAAAATCCTAAATTAGTAGTAATTGATCCATCGTTTTTTAGCCCTCTAAACACAGGAAAGCCACCCAACCCAGATGGAGAGAAATTAGGGTAGCGGAGACTGTGTACAAAATTGAAGCAGTAAAATGGTAACCTAAGGATCTCGTAAATCATCAACATATGGCCTGAAATTGACGGATTTATCCATTTAATCGACCCTAGGCGGAGTCCTCAACCAACTAACAAGAGAGGACACGGATACTTGGAAGACTTGACGTCTTATCAAACCGCAACCATTACGCTACTGAAGAAAAATCGGGGACGAAGGGGACGGGGTAGAACAAATAAAGAAATGCGTATATCTCATTGACCATGTCGCGTCAACGAGCGACGACCAAAATCCCAGAAAATCTGGCAGAAAAGAGACCTAAAATCTCCGTCTATTAGTCCACGACTGAGAAAATCCCCCACCAGTAATTTTTAAGGTACCGGCACTCCAATCGATCACCAGAACCCACGAATCCACGCCAGTACCTACGCAGTTACGCAACGAAGCACCCCCAAAGGGATCCGACCCGGGAGGAGGAGGGGGAAAGCCAAGCAAGCAGCATCATACCTTGTCCTCGCTGCTTCCGCGCGACTCGGTGAGGATCGCCATGGCTGGAGCAGCGGCGCGGAGCGGTGGGGAGGAGGGAGCGCAGGGGCGAGGAGAGGCGATTTCGAAAATCCGAAGGGGATCTGGGATCGGCTGGCTCGGACACGAGGGGCTTTTAAGATTTGGGCGGAGAAGGCAACGGTCGAATCCTCCTCCCGACCTTCGCCTTGCTGGCTGCGGTGCGCCGCTCACATGCGGGACCGCCAGCGAGCCGTTTGTTCTCGGCTGCTGCGTCAGGATTGGATCTGGGCTTCCGACTCGCTGGAGAAATTGGGTGGGTCGAATTGGATACTGGGGGAAGAATACGTGTTACTGGACCGGCCCTTGGATTGAGTGGGCTGTATACTTTATTGGACCAAACATAAATTCATCGTCAACTCCCCAAAAAACGCATGAAGGAACAACAGTTTAAAATAATTTCAAAAATATACTATCCTTTTTCGAAACTGAACTTTGAGCGAGGCACTTTTGAGTTTTGCGATTCGCATCCTATTTGCAATTGCACCGCTCGTCAGCAACTCAGCATTAGAAACGCTGACGAATTCGGAGTGCATATCTCAAATACGCAATCATTAGACCAGGAGAGTAGTAGTATTATATATTCGGTTCCAGCTTAATAGAAAAGAATTGTTAGTTGTTTTAGAGCTGAGTATGAGAATTAAAAAGAGTAAAAAAAGTGAGATGTGTTGAAAATAACTTATAATTTTTTGACTCGATGACTACGATGTTTCAAAAAATAATGAATTGCTTAATACACAAGTGCACCGATCGGTACATGCATCCAGCATCCCCCGGAAAACCAGTGCACACTTGCAGCAATCACTCGTTCAATCCTTTACCAAAAAAAAAAAAATGCAATTTGTGCGTCAGTGGCAGTGCTGTACAGTTTGCTATACGTACAGACATCAGACTGTCATAGCATCTATACACATGTTGGAGTGTACAGTACGTTGCCCGCCGCAAGAAGCCATTGATCCCGCGGACAACGACATGAGAAAAATAGATTCGATCTGATAAAGAAGTACTGCAATGTCTCGCGTCTTATCGTTTGGGAGGAGGCCAAGTCAGACGGACAAGTCTCCGGCCGCTTAAATCTATTCTTCCTGATCGCAACGGGCAAACAGAGTGCCTTGGCGTTTTGGGGACGCTCCGGATCACCATTGACTTAATTGATTATTAACGTCTCCTTTTCCAATTCTTCATATGTGCAGATTATATACTACCTCCATTCTTAAATTCTTAATTTTTTTTACTTTCAAATGTCATGTCTAACTCTCTCTATCTTATTAAAAAAATTGTAAAAATATTATTTATTTTGTTGTGATTAATTTCATCGTAAGAGATACGTTAAACATGACTAATTTATTTTTATATTTGTAAAAAAAATGAATAAGATAAGTGGCAAAATATGATGCTTAAAAGTCAAAAGTATCAATAATTAGGGATGGATGGAGTAGTATATAGGTATGCTTTTGTACAGCTTGTAATTAAACAACATATTGTTGATTTAATGACAGAAAAAATAGCTAGACGATTGACTGAGGATGTCACAGATTCCTTAAGTCCTTCGTTATTTACTTCTCCCCCGGCCGGAGCGGTGAAGGGTGATGAACGAACTGCGTTAAGTCTATTTTCTTCATTACTGTTTAGAAAAAAAATTATTGGGATAGCTCTGCAGACGGCACAAGTATATCATCCCAGTCCATGTCATCATGAGTTAATTAACCTCCCACTTGTTTTAATCCGGCCACTAATGAGGAATAAATTGAATGATTTATTATGTGAATATTGAGGTGTAGGGATGATAGGAGAGAAGCCATGAACAAGAACTGGCCGTAGGCAAACTCTTGACGATGTAGCATACCGATCCTAATCTGTTCTTTTCTTGTCTCTGTTATATTTTGCATTTAGCCCATATACTATTACTCCATCCAGTTTTAAGCTTCCCTTGGAATGCAGGATTTTTACAGGAATCAGTTCAATTTCATAGAAAAAAAAATAAAAATCGAGATAAAATTTTTTGTTCCAAAGAAGACCTTAAATATTGATACCATTGACTTTTAACATCAATATTGACCACTCGTGTAAAATTTATTCAAATGTGTAAAATTATCAGTCGTGTTTCAAATACATTTATGATAAATTAAATTATAATAAATATATTATATTTTACACGAGTAGTTGATGTTAGAAGTTAATGTTGTCAATATTTTTAAAACCAGAAGAAGTACATAACTATCATAGGCTTAGAAGCATGGCTTACTTGCAACGGTAGAGTGAATAGGGTTTACGATCATTGGTAGGTGTCAGACTTGAAAGGGACTGAGTTTTGGAAGGGGTCAATTTTTTATATATAAAAAGAACATTAGCTGGGTTCAGTTAGTGGAGTAAGGAAAAACACTATTGGTATACCGTGAGTCAAATTGAAGAGGTTGTCAACGCAGTGGATGCAATGGTTATAAGTTTATCTCTACGATGAAATTAATGGTGCTTGACACCAAAGGAGACATACTGCCTCCTACGAATGATTCCAATGTTACGTTTATCATACTTTTTTAAAATAAGACGAATAAACAAAGGTAACATTAAAATTAACAGTGTAAATATTTTAAATTTAGAGGGAATATATGATTAGGTAGAAAAAAGATTAGTACTTTCAACCTTTGTATCTGTGGTGTCTTTCCATCAGGAAAAAAATCTACCCTATCAGCTACGCGATGTGTCTAAAATTTATGCGTAATGGTCTAGATACAAATAGAGTTGTAGTATTTGTAAGCGAGAATGACAAGTTTTATGAGATAAATTTTGAATTCTAAAACAACTTTCTTTTTAACACGGATGGAGTATTAAGCCATGAACTAAACAGTGAGTTTGCTACGACATTCTGCTTTCTTGCGCGCGAATATTCAGAAAAGCCAGCGTGGTGCCAAGAGCAAGGGCGGTGGGACTTCGCTATCGAACGCACGTCCAGTCATCTCGCAGCTAGCGTTGTTTAACCCAAACACAAGACAAATTCTTTCCCGTGCGCGAGTCCGACCGAGAGCCAAAGGCGGGAGCCCTTTTGATCCATGCTCAAGCCTCGACGTGACTTGTCTAGCTCAACTTGGCGTTGTTTCGAGTGGATATGATTTGTGATCTTCTTCTTCCTCCTAAACTGACGCTGCCGCATGGGCCCCGTGCCGACCATTGTATGGAAACTAATTGAAGCCTGTGTCGTGTTGTTTGGCTGCTTTTGAAAAGGGATGTCTCTGATGGATGCGTAATTGGAGCTCGTTTCTTCTGATGAGCATGGAAACGTCAACTACAGTAGCACAAAGTACTGTTCAATGAGGATTCCTTTCACTCCTCTGAAACACAAAATTTTCATAAGAATCATATCAATTTCAAAAAAAAAGTGTAAAATAAGAAATTTTTCTCCGTTCCAAAGATATCTGAAAGGCTGAAACTAGAATCGCTCACAACATTTCCATTTTACAAGAATAGCTCCACGATGGATCTTGTTTATTTTCTTCTGTACCCTCCCATTGATTCATTCTCTTTCTGAACTCACAAGATAAGATAGCAAGACACAGGTGGTTCCAGGCCGAAGAAATCTACTGATCGATCACAGTAAATTACTGATTTTTACCTTCTTCTCGCGATGAGAGGAACCGGTTACAAGTAGAAAAGCAATGGAACCTGAGACGGAGCAGACCGTGGTGTGCAGAAATAGAGCAGACGAGTACGCACGGAAAGCAGTTCTGGTCGCCGCAGCCGGCGTGGTGCAGAGGTCAGGATCCCACTGCCAACAAAGCTTTTGCTTGCGCTCGGCGACCGAGCTTTTGTGGCTCCCTCCAGACAGAGCGCAACCGATTCTCTGACGCGTTCCGGACGGCCAGCCGGCCGGCAAGGGGATCGATCGAAATGTAGCTAGGAGTAGTATAAGGGCTCGGAGATGTAAGATTTTTATAGAAATCGTACAGAAATTTTAAATAAATTAGTTTAATTTTATAAAATAAATATAGAAATAGAAAAAAATTTCTTTGATTCAAAGGAGGACGCCATCTTCTCTAATCATTTGACTGCTCAACTGCTGCACGGTGCAATGCATCGATCATCCATGCCATCCATCCATCAAAGTGAACAAGATTAGTAGTAGTTTTTTATGTGCCTTTCAAACAAAGTGACAAGATTTTTCTAGACCTTTCAAACGAAAGAGATAAAAGAGTAATTTCTAAACAAAAGTGCATCTATTTTCTATGTTTTCTGTGAAATTGAAATAATTTATATAAAATTACTATATGATTCATATGAAATTTCTAATGAGGCCTACACTTTTTTATTAAGCTGGCAGATTTGTTTTCCCAACCTTCGCTGCTGGGTACCTTGTGTTTTGTCAGAAGGTCAAAAGCGGGGCGCTAAAGAACAACCATCTTTCTGATGCTTCGTTGTCGGTACTCTCGTTCCCTTCTTATCAGCTGATGCAAGACGTGATTCTCTCACGGATCGTGCTAATAATTATAGCCATTGATTCAGTTTTACTAACCGTGTGCCTCATCTGCTTCTTTGCGTGGATCCCCCGTCCATCCATTTTGTTCTCTCGTGGGCCCGTTCCTGTCTGTACTGAGTTTCAAATTCTCTCTCTCTCTCTCTCTCTCGCCCTACCAAGAGAGGGGACCTCAACGCGAACACGGAGACCTGGAGGCACATCATCATCATACGGCGCCAGGCGATCGGATCTTCAGATGGATGATGCTTCATGATTTTGATCTTGTGCCAGGGATACGGCCTTTCACATGCAAATGCAAAAGGCTCAAAGGCATCGCAGAAAACAAACACGGGAACTCGATTTTTGGAAACATCGAGACGACGAGACGCTAGAATTCAATCGTTCTGATACACAGTTCCTAGTATCAGATAGGAGTAGAACAGGAGCCGTAGCAAGATTCACACCTGTGGGAGTTAAATCGATGTCAAGCAGAAGTCATGATCACTGTTTTTTTTTTTCTTAAATTAATATCGTCATTGATTTTTAACTTCAACTTTAACTATTTATTTTATTAAAAAAATTTATAAATATTATATATTTTATTATAATTTGATTTATCATTAGTGTTATTTGAATTACAGCTTAAAATTTTATACATTTAAACTATTTTTTTAAATAAAATAAATAATTAAAATTGAATTTAAAAGTCAATGACAACAGCGATTAAAAACTGGAGGGAGTATGTTCTTGTTCTAAGCACAATCTCTATGAGCTAAACTAAAAGTAATGTAGTGAAAACAGATCAAAACAGATACATAAGCACACCAGAGTATACTCATCGAGAATTTCGGAGGTGACCAATATAGCAGAATACATGCAACGCATGAACATTTTGAATCACAAGTTGCGCTTTGCTTCACCTGAAGTTTCTCATGAAGACAAGGCGCCACTCGCATACATCCAGTATTGTAAACACGCGCGATTTCATCGATTGATCGGTACTTCGGTAGCAGAACATCCACACGGAGTACTGTATACTGAATACTGATCCTAGGGCTACCACTGTTGTTTGATCAGGGAAGCTACACCAGCGACAAGCTCGGGTCGAGAGGGTAGTAGTAGCCGCCGGGGAGCTCGAGCTGGCCGGAGGCGCCGAGGTCGGTGGAGCTACCCCCGCAGAAGTCCAGCAAGAACCCGTCGGCAGCGGCGGCAGCGGCGGCGGCACCGTTGTCCGTGGACCAGGTGGACGCCGACGACGCCGCGGAGGGCGGGGTGGAGCCGCCGCCGGAAGCCAGCGACGTGTCCCGGATGAACGCGGCCGGAGCCAGGAAGTCGTCGCAGGTGTACGTTTTGGTCTTCACGCTGGGTATGGCGATCGACGGGAACAGCGACGTGGATGTGTGCGCGGCCGCGGGTGTCGGGACCGGCGGCCGTGCGAGCGGTGGCGGGGACGGGGTGGAGACGGACAACGCTGCCGCGGCGAGGCGCTTCTTCAGCTTGGTGTTCCAGTAGTTCTTCACGTCGTTGTCCGTCCTGCCCTCCAGCTGCGAGGCGATCAGCGACCACCTGCGTGTGCGCGCGCGGCGTTGGTCAAGGACGACATGGCACGAGGAGATGAAGAGAAGCCCGAACCATTTGCTTTGAGATGGAGGAGGAGGGAGAAAGAACTCACTTGCTTCCGAGCTGGGAGTAGAGGGAGACGATGACGGCGTCCTCCTCCTCAGTGAATCCTCCGTGCCGGATGTCGGACCGCAGGTAGTTCAGCCACCGCAGCCTGCAGCTCTTGCCGCACCGCTTGAGCCCTGCGCCCGGGGAACACACGCCGCACCCGTCAAGATCGATCAAAAAATGTGCTTGGTACGGTAGGACCAGCGAGAAGAGAGGACTGCAGCTCACCGGCTTTCTTGGGCAGCGCGATCCAGTTGCCGCCGCTGCCGTGGCGCTGGACGTAGCTGCGCAGCGCCTCGTCCTCCTCCGGCGACCACGGCCCCCGCTTCACGGCCGTCCTGTCGCAGCACGGCGTCCGTCCCATGGGCAAGCAACACACACCACCAACCCAAACCCAGGTACCAGGCAGCCCGACCCGGCGACGCGCTGGAGGAAGGAGAAGCGGAGGACAGGACAAGGGACTGGGCTGTTGCGCCGGGAGCAGGTGGTACTTGTACCGGTCGACGGGTTGTTCGTTGGGCGCTTGGGGCCATTGGTGACTGGACTGGACCCTCTCTCTTACTTCTCTCTCATGAGCAGACCAAGCAAAGAAGAGTCTTTAAAAATGGCGTTCTTGTGAGAAATCTGTAACAAACAGGGGGTGAAAAAGAGTGTGTAGGAGAAAAAGCGTCGTGGACTGACCGAGGCAGCCAGCAGCGTGGTTTCCCGTTTCGACGGTGATTCTTCCTTTTTTCTTTGAGAGATGATACGGTCGGTCCTTGGGAGATACCTCCATGTCTACCATCTCTACCGTTAATCTGAATCAGTCGATCATTTTTAAGAATCAGTATCGAGTTTATTATTTTTAATGCCGAGTTTATTATTTTTAATATCAAATTTATTATTTTAATATATTTGATTAAATATTTTTTTATTTTTAACTGTTAAATCTGATTATAAACGGACGACTGTGGTTAACTGTTATCATCTCTCTTTTTTCTTTTCCTGCCTGCGTGTTGGTGCAGTTTCTGCATGCCCGGTTTTACGGCCAACTTTGCAGGGCCATCAGGAACCGTGATCAGGCCTCCTTTAGAACACTGACACTGTAAAATTTCTATAGATTTTTTCTGAAGTTCTTGCGTTTGAAAGGAGGCCTCAACTTTTTTGTACTGCTCACATGATCCCACGCAGAGAGAAAGGTTTACAAGCAGTGCTAATCAGTGGCAACTGATTTTACTGCTTTGGAGTGACAGCATTACGGACAACAGAGATGCAATAGGTTTTTTTTGGTCATATAGTACATCATTAACGGACAAATATACAGGTGATGCATGGTTGAACTTGGTTTTGGTCTTATGTGATCAAGTGCTTGTGCATAGGTCCTGTTTAGCACAACTTGAATTTATGCATAATCTAGATTATTTCTAGTTGTTTTGAGATGCTGCTACCAAAATAAGTTGTTGTGAAATAATTTAGCCGTTTGACCGTCTGCTTCTTGAACAGGGAACAGACGAGGCGAGGGTGGCAGAGTGTTGGGCCGTCGTGGAGGAGCCGAGGAGGCAAAACCGAGCTAGTGTGGAGGAGGTGGAATCGAACGAGTTCCAGCAGGGGGCACATGGTGGCGGGGGGATCTGATGACGGGCGAATTCGACGGTGGGAGGCTAAAAGGGGATGACCGGTGGCTCCGGCGACAGGAGACTCCAAGGTGGCGGTAGGCTCCGGCGGGCGGCCAGCTCTAGCAAGGGGCGCATGGTGGCGGGCGGCTTTAGCGATGGGTGCATCACGGAAGCGACAACAAGCGGTTTGAACGTAGCGTCTGCTTCTCGCTTGTTTTGTATACAACTGAAGAAGTGCTTCTCTCGGATGCTGCTGAAGAAGCGAACCGTTTGAGAAGATAAGCGCTTAATTTTGTGAATAAGAATTCTCAAAAACGGTGCCAAACAGAGCCATAGAGAGACAGGAAAGAAACACTAAAGCAAAAGTGTTAGCCTTTCTCAGCTCTGTATTGTTGCTTGCAAAAAAAAAATCATGCTTAGTTTTGTTGGAGCAACCAGCACAATGCGCAGTAGGTTACTGAACTTGAGGACGCGGGATGGTTTCCATGGTAAACAATTTACTGAACTTGAGGACGCGGGATGGTTTCCATGGTAAACAATTTCGAAGAATCTAAATTTGCATGGTCGCTGTTTGGGGACCGGAGCATCGCTAGAGAACCAAAAGCGGCATCTATTAAGAACGGAGATCAATCTCTCCAAAATTGAAATTTTGGATTTTGAAATTTCAAAAACCGCGAAAATTAAGAGGTAAATCGGTGAAATGAATGGGTTTCAAAATTTGAAACTTAAAAACCGATAAAATTGATTAGTAAACCGGTAAAATCGCTCGATAAACTAAAAAAATCGACCAATTTACTTTATCATTTCGATCAAATTTTATTCAAGTTTGAAATTTTCAATTTGAAGCAATTTTGATCAGTTTTTATAGTTTTGTTAAACCGATCCCACCAGTTTCATCGGCTCAATCGGTACCTAAATAACGATCGTGAGTTGCAAAAACCTCACAAAAAACTATAATTACATCGGTAATTCCTACTCTAACAGGCAAAATGAATTAAACATGAGCCATGCAATCTCTCATTCCTGAGTATTTTTTTACTATTTTAAGTGGGCTTCGACAAAATAGTACTAATAATATTGAAATAATTGTATGGCATCAGATCTTAATATTGAGCGCGTATAATAGCTATTTTAATAGCTGCGCATTTTACTTTTTATACCTGTTGCTATAGTAGAACTCAACAGCACTACACTACAGCTGCAGTCTCGTTTACAGTACACGTCCACTAATAGCACTAATAACACAATTATTTTCCCTAACAATATGAGCTTAAAAAGCATTTTTAACATTGATGCACTTTTATTATAACACTATATATCATTTTAAATAATTTTATTTATCTTTTATAATTTTTGCCCATAAAAATGACCAAAGTATCCCTCTTCTCCTATCTACCCAGCCTCCCTCCTTTTCTCCAGATCATACTTTTGTTAACAACACAGGGTCTAATAGTTTCCGAATCCAGGCGACGGCAGCAGGCGGCGGCTCCCGAGCCGGGGCGGAAGCGGTCGTCCCGGCCCGTTCCTGCGGCAGAGAGAGCCTCTCTCCCAGTTTTCTGCGCCAGTACGCCATTTCATCCACTCGTGCTCAACTGAGGCTTCGAACTGTACGGGTGAGCTGATTTGTATTGCAGTCCCATTGAAATTTTGATTTGTTGGTTGTATTAAGCGATAAAATGTTGAAATTTAGGATTTTCTTTGAAACCCTAGGCGAGCTAGTAGCTAGGGCTGGGTACGATCCACTCTGGATATATTGGAGCTTGAATGAGGAAACTGCAGGGTATATATTTGTATTATTGTTTAAAAAATGGATTAAATGTAACCACAATCAAAGTATTGGCGCGCAACATAAACTTTTTTATAACATTCGACTAGGCTTCCTATGGATCCCAGTAGTAGTTTACCGGCGGTAGAGCCTCTGATGCTTTGCCAATTGGTAGTGGAGAGCCAGCAGTTCCATCAGGTTGATTGGGATTACATTCACTCCCAGTCCTAGTCCATTTTAGCTGTCACACCACTTCATCTCCGGCCACCGGGTGAGATCCCCGAGCGACGGCAGGCCAGTGACTGCGTTCATGCGTGGTTAGTGGGTTTCTGACTAGGCAGCTTTGGTTAGCGATCTGGCCTTGGGTGCATCAGCATCTGAAATTTATTACTAACAGTGAATACAGGCAGATATGGTTAGCACTTGAGGTACTTTGTACAAAAATTCTCATTAATAGTGCTCCCTGATTGCATTCGATTACTAGAAATTGAATTTCTTGTTCATTTGGGTGTGTGGAGGTCTATGAATTATATATCACATTATCTCCATTTCGTGTGAGGCTGATGGGTACTGACCTACTAGAATTCTATACTGCACTTGTGTTATTTATTTGAATTTATTGTATGAGCGATGTATAGTTGCAGTGCTAATTTAGGAATTAGGATCGACTAGAAACTGATCAACTGTATACTGTTATGCTCCTGCAGCCTCCCTGATGTTTCTCATGTGCAGTCCCACCACCTCGAGCAAAACTTATGGTGGATGCATTTTGCGTTACTTCCTGAGATTTGGCCCTTTGAATCTAATTAGGAATGTTTTATTTCCCCCTTCTCCCTACAGGTGGAATTCTTCGAGACACATGTCATTGCATCATTAAATCTGATGTGTTGGATAAGGAGTTGTAGGCTATGGCAACTCGTATCCTATCACGTCAAAATCTGAAAAATTTGGCTTCTTCCATGCTCTTCAAAATATCCCAGAGGAAGCTAGTCTCACCTTACCCTCTATGTCTCAGGTAACGGAACTACTGGTGACTCTTGAATCTTTCAGGCCTCAGTTTTTTGACATAACTAGAATGCCTACTATTCTGGAAGTTTACAAGCTGTAATTTATATATCTTTTTAGACATTCAGGCAGCCACTGATTTATATGACAGGAAGCCACAAAGCTTCAATTCCAGCAGTTATTGTTTAGTACACTTACTTTTACTTTTCTCACAGGCTTGAGCCAGCAACCAAATATCGATGCTGTGTTCAAAAACTACACCACTAGAGTTCATTTAGGAAGTGTTTTCAACTTAGTAACTCAAATTAATGTATGAAGTGTGCTGAACCAATCTGTGAGACATGTAAACATATGAAGTATCTAGCACGGGCATGACCATTGGTTTTGACTACTCTCTTTCATCCATAACAGTCTATTTTAGTTCCCCTCGTAATTACTTCATCTTGCTACAGATCTGCTGTTTTATCTCAAAGCAAATGCTTAAGCCCTCATAAGATATTTGGACACTCATGGTCTGTTAGATGGGCTAGCTATGGACAAGTGAATCTAGTTCTGTCTGATGATGGCAGACCCAAATTTCAGATTGAGGAGGTGGAGCCCTCTAAAAAGGGGAGGTATTTGACAAAGAAGCGCTTAAAGGTTCAGAGGAAGAAAGAAAAGAAGAAGAGAAAGGAGGCTAATAAAAATGACCCACGACGTATCAAGCCCAAGGGAAAGAAGATAAAACAAAAATTTCCCACAGCTGAAGCAAGGCTCAAATATAAGATTGAGAAGGTGCTTACCACATTCATTTTGCTCAGTTCATTCTAGATCATTTCTTCATGTGTTTTAAACATTGATGTCCTATTTTTCTGACATTAGGAAAATGAACCTCGTAATAATAATAATTCTATAGTATGGGTGTAATTCTATATTTTCAAGTAATTGTTCGTGAAAACTTTCCTCGATCAGTTTCTACCCTGCTTATTTATATGATATAGTTACGTGCATGGCAGTTCTTTGCATATTAGATCCATCTAAAACCCACAGGGAATAGAGGTGAACAGTTGAAAACTAGATAGCTAAACCACCCAGTGCTTGCTTCTTCCTTCCTTTTTTGATATTTCAAGAAAAAATGAATTGAATAGAGTTGCTTCTGTTTCAGGCTAAATTAAAGGAAGCTATGTTAGTCCAAAAGCTAAAGAAGTATGATGTTGTCAAAGCTCAAGGTCCTATGGCTAAACCAGATGATCTCACCGGTGAGGAAAGGTTTTACTTGAAAAAGGTTTCACAAAAAAAGTCAAATTATGTTCCTGTTGGAAGACGAGGTGTTTTTGGAGGTGTAATTCTCAACATGCATTTGCATTGGAAAAAACATGAGACTGTGAAGGTCATATGTAAGCCCTGCAAGCCAGGGCAAATACAGGAATATGCGAGTGAAATAGCCAGACTTAGCGGTGGTGTCCCTGTTAACATCATTGGAGATAACACTATAGTCTTCTACCGAGGAAAGGACTATGTTCAACCAGATGTCATGTCACCTATTGATACACTATCAAAGAAAAAGGTAAGTAGGATTTTTTGTTTTGTTATTTTCTACATATATTTTGATGTTAAAGAAATTTATAGATATAGTGATATTCCAAGAGATATATTGATTCTTTCTCATGTATGCTGTCAAGTGGAGAATGTTCTGTGTTCGCTTTAATGTTTCATAACACTTTAAATATATAAATAATAATAAATCAGTGCATTGATATGCATTCCCCTGTTACAAGCTCACGATTACCAAATACACAGCTAAGATTCAGTTCAATCTCTGGTCCTGATATGTATACGTCTGGCTGATTCTATATCTATACAGCTATTGGACGCATCTTACATGTCTTTTTTATCACCAGGCACTTGAAAAATCAAAATATGAGCAGTCGCTGGAGACAGTTCGGCGTTTCATTGCTGTATCTGAGAAGGAGCTTGAACTTTATTATCGGCATGTTGCACTTTATGGAATTCCTCAATCCCAGAACGTGGACCAGGATCACAGAGATGCTATAAAAGCTGCTTCTGTGAAAATGGAGGAGCTAAATCAAGGGAAAGACCAAAACAACTTCTCTGATATTGACATCAGTGACATTTCTGAATCGGATGCGGATGAATTTGGATCAACGGAAGGATCAAGACGGTTCTCTGACATCAGTGACATTTCTGGATCTGATGAAGATGATTCTGATGGTGATAATAGTGCTAATGATGATGGTGCTGAACATGGAGTAAGTACTGTTGAAAAAATTGTTATTTCTGATGATTGTGGTTGGGTTTTACCCAATAGGGTGTAATGTGGGGTTACCTTGTCTAACATACCATATTGTTGAGTTGAAAATAGAAATTGATTCAGCGGCTAGAGCCCTAATTTTCTTGTGATCATAGAAGTTAAGAAGGTTTCCCTGTGGACAAATGTAATGTGGCTATGTTCGAAGAGTATTGCCTATTGATACCTCGACCGCCATAAGTCTGCCTTCTACTGAGAGACCTTAATAAGTTCGAGTCACGTAACGCGTAGGAAGTCCGTTTTACTAACTCCGTTCTAAAATATAAGTATTTTTAAATTTAGATAAAGTTAATATTTTTAACTTTTACTAATAATATAAAAATACACTTTTTATGAAAGTTTATTTCATGAATAAAAAAATATAATTTTTATATGATAAAATATTATTAATTATATATTATTAGTGGTCAAAGTGATACTCTCTCTGTCTTAAATTATAAGTGATTTTGAATTTAACAACTTTTTTCCAATTATAAGGGCACTCTCAATGCAATTTTTTATAGATAGTTTTTAAAAGTAATAAATTGTCTTTTAGACTTAATAATGCATAGTTTCTACAGTGGTTTTTATATAGATTAAAATTTAATGATCTAAGAGAGAATTGTGTCATAGAAACAACTAGAGTCCTCTGATGTATATTTTGACTAGTAAAGTTCTTCTAATACATATTTTGTACTTTTTAATGCTTTGGTTTTAGTGAAGAGGTGGTTTTTTTAATGTAAAAATAGTTTCTTCATCTTTCGTTCTTGTTCTCTGTTAACTCATTTGTCACATAAGTAAAATAATGATGTGACAAGCTAATTAACAGGGATAAAAACTACTATTATAATTCTCTTTAATTTCTCGTGTTCACCTTTAAAACAACTTATAAATTGAAATCGAGACAGAGGGAGTAAAAATTTGACTTTGATTAAAACTAGAAATGCTTATATTTTAGAATATACAGAGTAAATTCTTTGAGAGACTTTATGTGGCCACTATTTGGAGACTTAAGGTTTTTTTAGACAAACCATTTGGAGACTAAGTTGCTTTGCACATACTCCTCGGTTCTCGAATTATTGTCGCCGTTGATTTTTAACATTAACTTTGATCATCTTATTAAAAAAGTATGATGAAAATTATATATTTAATTATAATTTAATTTATCATTGAAGGAATTTGAAACATGACTTGTAATTTTTTACATTTAAACTAATTTTTTAAATAAAATGAGCAACTAAAGTTAACATTAAAAATTTACGGTGATGATAATTTAAAAACGAAGGGATTACATGATACTGCATACTGTTATCGCAGAAAAGAAAGATATGTTAAGCCTTCTTTCCTAGGCCCAGTAGCAGCCCAGTTGGATCAATCGAACCCAACCCAGCGCGCACATGTCCCGCCTCCCCTTCTCTTTCGTGCCGCCCAAGAAGGCGCCCAAGCCTAACCCCGCTCAAAGCTGCCGCAGACGGCTCAACCGCTCAAAGCCTCCAGATCCAGAATCACAAGCCGACTCTAACATCCAAACGCGACGCAGGAGGGGCACAGAGCCACGCCGAGCCGCCGCCTCTCCGAGAAGAGTCCGGCCATAGCCGCCATCCCGCTCTGCCACTTGCCGCCGCCAGCCGTGCCCCTTGGTCCTAGGGTTCCGCCGCGTCACAAGAGGAGGAGTCGAACACGCCGCCGATGGTAAGGGGATTTTCTGATTTCTTCGTTGATTTCAGGGTGTCGACTTAACCGTTTGTAAGTTACTATTTTCGAGCTTAATCCCCATGATTGGCGCTGTTGATTTGAGCAGGCCGGTAGGCTCCTCGCGAACCTGATCGTCATGGGCGGAACCGTGGTGGGCAGGGCCGTGGTTCAGGCCTATCGCCAAGCCATCGTCAGTGAGTGCTCGCTCTGCTTCCTTTTGTCAAAGTAGGAACCCAATATTGAGAAATATGTCTCTGGGACACTGTTCACATGCCATCCGAATTGATTTTGTTGGGGATATCGCAAATTGTTGTACTATTTATCTATGGGACACCACATGCGATTAAAAAGATTTTCAACTGAAGAGGAGAGGGAGGCGGGTGAAATGATTAATGTGCCCTCTCTCTTGTCCCCCTTCTTCCGGAGGTGTGGCCGACCAAGGCGGAGGCTGTCCAGGGCAGCGCGGCCCATGGCTGGCACAGGATCAGCGTGCAGCAACGGCTGCCTGGGACTCGTCGTGCAGCATCGGCGCGCATATGACGGTATGATCGCCTTCCAGAGAAAACCGGGAAGAAGGCAACGAAGGGCACATTGATCATCCTCTCTCTCTCTCTCTCTCTCATCTCCATCCGTAAATCACGTTGCAGTTTATAATAGACAAACACTCCAATTTTGATATTCTCCAGGAAAAATCAATTCAAGTGGTGTGTTTCACACCAAGCCACCCATGAACAATGTCCTATAGACAAATCTCCCTTATATGAATAGTGCTTGCAATGTGAATGGATGTGTGCGGTTTGTGACTGATGCAGACAGTAATTCATAGGGTAATGAAATTCTGGCTGCTGGTCTCTTAGGTCACTTCTTTTCTTTTTCTTGGAATTTCATTAAAAATGAAAAAAGAATCTTGTACAACATTGACACCACACCCTTTTAGCTACAAGAGGCGCGCCACTGAGTCGCACTTCTAAAATTAATTCTTATAAACATTATAAAATGCATCCAGCAAATGCTGGTGAACAAAAAGCTTTCCTGCGCTGTAGCATCTATACAGCCAAATCATCCTTGCGACATATTTTCTTTTTGAAATAGAACTAATTACTATAATTTTTGTTTTTTTTGTAGATGCAAACAAAACTGGAGCTGCCCAGGAAGCTATAAATGGTATTAGAAGGGCTAGCAAGGCCATGACTGAGCAAGAAGCCCGGCAAATACTAGGTATCTCTGAGCAATCAACTTGGGAAGAGATCGTTAAGGTTTGTAGCATTGTTTTACCACTAAATATATCCCTGCAAATGCAGCTGCTATTATCACATTCTGTATCTTGGACAAAACCTCATGTCAGCGTTCTTTCAATTTTGCAGAAGTATGATACGTTATTTGAGAGGAATGCCAAGAATGGGAGCTTCTATCTGCAGTCAAAGGTTCATCGGGCAAAGGAATGTCTAGAAGTTGCATATAAAAAGCCTGATGTAACAGACTGAGATCACCTAGATGCCTAGCTCCACTTGGCGCATTAGGTCTATTTTATCTGTTTTTTTTGGGTTGTGTTGGTTGTATCAGATTGGTTAGTTGTAACGTGGGGGGATCCCACAGCTTTTACTGGGGCTCGAAATAATGTTCTAATATAATTATATGGTTCCAACCTACTTTTGTCCTTGTCTCATTTATTTATGTTTGTTTTGATTATGAATTCATTCGATTGTCCATCTTAGTTGATTGGCATTGTTTCTGTTAGAGTAGCTTCTTCTCCTGTACCTGAACTTTCCCAACTAGCAGCAGACCAGATCCTTCGCTGGCCCAGTTCCATCCAGTTCTTGTGCAGCACCATAACTTGCGTTGGATTTTGGTTGGGTGCCAAATTTCGTGCAAGTGATAAAATTAATAATTAAATAATTTCTGACCAAAAGTTGCGCCCGTGGCCTAATGGATAAGGCGTCTGACTTCTAATCAGGCGATTGTGGGTTCGAGTCCCACCGGGCGTGATTTTTTTTTTCGAAGTTGTGTTATCAGTCCCATTTTTCCTTCACCACCATGCAGAGGCTTCCATTTGACTAGTCGCGTCCAGAAGAACGATTTACACCTTTAAAAGACGTTTCCTTTATGCGAATCCATATCGAATGATATCCCTTTTCTTTTGAGATTGCGCGAACATACCAGATCCAGGTTCGTGCCAGTTGAAAACGAAGTGGACTTCCACCAATGTTTCAGAAACCGTTTGAGGCACCCGGTTTGGTGGTTTAGCTGGTATTAAAAAAAGGAAAAATCGATGCCGTAAACCACTAAATCGGTCGATTTTTCTGATTTATCGATCGCTTTTTCTAGTTTACTCGTCGGTTTTCTGATTTATCTTTTTTAATTTGAAATCAAATGGTTCAAACCATTTTTCACTGGTTTTTCCGGTTTACCGCTTGGTTTGACCGGTTTAATCGGTTTTTAGATTTTTTAAAATTTTTTGAATTTATTAAACCGAAAACCGATCAACCCTCTAAATCGAACCAGACTGCTTCCACCAAAAACCTCGAAAAATCAACCGGTTTTAACCGATTTTGTAAACCTTGCTTCCCACCCCATTGCAGCAGGTGTCAACAGAAAACCTGTGTGAGCTGTCCTGATCTACTGGTAAATTTCAACATAAGGGTTCTCCCCGCAGTAGCTGCCGACTTGTCATGCCCCTGCGTTACGTTCTTCATATCTTCGAACGCGATCCACAAGGCAAATTTCTTCATATTGTACCTTATTGGCTGTTATATTCCTGATACTTATCTTCAATCACAGAAGCTATACTGATAGTCAGAGTAGTAGTCTCTCTTCTGCATTTGTCATTGATACTGCTCGTTCGTTCAGATACTTCAACCTCCTATACTTCTTTTCATCTTCCATCCGGCATTCACTTCTCATCCTAGAGGACCTAGAACAACAGAACAGACCTGTTCAGCACTTGTGTGAGAGTATCTATATATTTAAAATTATTATGTATATGAATCACACAAAGCGGGGATAGCTCAGTTGGGAGAGCGTCAGACTGAAGATCTGAAGGTCGCGTGTTCGATCCACGCTCACCGCAATTTTTAGCTCTGTAATTTTTGTCCAATGATTTTTTAGCGAACATCTCTTTAATCTATTAGTACTCTACCTACTGGTCCAAGGAATCTCTCTGTTTCTAGTGAACCTTTTTTTTTTTAGAAAAATTTCTAGCGAACATTATTATCTCTCTGGTTCTGCGTAAACCAAAACCACGTCATGAACATGTGCGTACCTTCCCAACGAAAGAGTTCTGAATTCCTGAACAACTAGAAACAGAGCACAGCGTTGCCGTGCTTTTCTTGTTGGTATATATTTTATAACTCCTTCCAACCAATCTGTTTTGATTAAAGCGTTGCCCCTCGCAAAAAAAAAAACATTGCAAATAAAAAGATAGCATAAATACTCATATTTGTATAATCCATGAAAACATGCTCCGTCCCAAATATAAGTGTCTTTCTAGACTTTAGACATCAACATTTACTCTTCATCTTATTAAAAAAATTTATGAAAAATA
This sequence comes from Zoysia pacifica, assembly GCA_001602315.1. Classification (NCBI taxonomy): domain Eukaryota; kingdom Viridiplantae; phylum Streptophyta; class Magnoliopsida; order Poales; family Poaceae; genus Zoysia; species Zoysia pacifica. The sequence continues at coordinate 124,562 of BCLH01000468.1, forward strand.
CTATTTTATTTAAGTGTAAAATGTTTTATTATTAGAAATATTGTAGGTAGCATCATATTATATCCCCCTATGATGCTCACTCGAAAACGATATGTCTTGAGTCAAATATTGGAAACATAAATTACAAATAATTTTAAAGTGGTTAAGTTTAAAAATGTGAAAAATATATGAATAGATTTGTCTTTAAAAATTCTTTCATAAAAGTATATATATGTTATTTTTTAAATGAAACTTATGAAAAAAATAGAAGTCAA
>BCLH01000468.1:124825-162381 GCA_001602315.1 Zoysia pacifica
TTAATTTTCGTATCCCATCCCAAAACGCTTTATAAATTGGGACGGAATGAATACCTCGCATACTTTCCATAAATTTGTCAAAAATATAAATTTTTTATTAGATTTTCCTAGAAATTTTAGTTCAAATTTGACCATAAAAATGTATTATTTTATAGTACTAATCAACTTCCTATTCCTGACACTGAAGACTATGTTTCGTGTTTTTAACTTACCGTGAAGTACTGCATTTGTTTCTATATTGTTGATACTTTTGACTTTTAAATACTATGTTTAATCATTCGTTTTATTTAATTTTTTTACAAATTTGAAAAAAAAAATCATGTTTAAAATATGATACTTTTACAAATTTTTAAAATAAAATAGAGTCAAATATGAAATTTATGAGTCAAAAATGACAAAAATTATAGACGAATGCAGTACCTAAAACGATCTTGTTCTCGCATAACATTAAAGAATAAGCCGGCACTAGGAGTAGTATATTTGTGTGATTCTATTATCTTTCCTTTGCATGGACATGACCGACAGTGAGGCAGCTTCACACGACTTTTCAAGCACCACTGCACGAGAACGATGTAACGTCTGAAACAGACGCATACACGATTTCCGGAAGGATTAACAAATACTAGAAACATGGGCGCGGCCTTGCCGCGCCACCACTTTCTCCCAATAGCACATAGTATTTATTTAGCCTAATGGTAAATAAGAGTATTCACTTCTATTTTTTATTATATGATTTGGGTGGAGGCAAGTAAAATAATATATTCATTTCTCAAATGGGAAATTGGAATTTATGGGGAATGTTCGTTGGAGATGAGATTGAAGTGTTAGTGGAAATAATATACACTGTTGACATTACAGAAGACACTAACAGGATGTCTTAGAGAAACATTGCCATGTTCCATCATAATTTTTATTATGATCAGAATAAAGAAAGTAAATATGAGCAGCAACGAACCAATTCTCACAGAAGAGCCAGATGGTTAAAATTTGAGTTATAACTAGTGGGCAGCACCGAACCAATGCTTACAATTTGAGTTATAAAACAACCTACATTCAACTGTACTGTAATAAGCCAAAGGGAAAACGAACCTTACTAGGTTCCAACAATTCAACAAGTATGGTTTTGAAGCTTGCTTTTAGATCCTTATGAACAATTTTGAGCTAGAATCGTGATGAAGATAAAGTAATCCTCTTTCAATCACCTAAATAATCTTGTATCGTAATATTCTATCTGATAGAAGTCTTTTTTTTTCATTAGATATAAATAAAAAATTTAGTTACTGCTTTACTATACAAAACATTTTATAGTCAGAACTGCAACAACAGACTGAAACTTAATAAATGAGTAACTCTTGTACAAAAGTTCCTGGGAGAAGGGCTTTCTTCTATCAAGTAACAACTCGAAGGCATCTACTTCATAAAAAATATGTTTTCGCCTTCAAGTCGAGAGGGCTGCTAAAATTTTTCTTCTGTAAATGATGGCATGCTTAGCTCACAAACCATTTCAAGTGATCAACACTTTTACCTGCAGAAGTATTATACTCACCTATTGATTGTCTGGTTTTGGTGGATGTTTCAGTGCCCTGCTCGGTTTTTGTTGAGGCTGAAAATTCGTACCAGGAGCCAAAAAAAAAAAAAAAGCTTTCTCCCTCCCTCTATCAAGTTTCAGCAAAAATAACATTCAAAGCTGCTTGAGATTCTCGAAGTACTCCCTCCGTTTTTTAATTATCGTCGACGTTGACTTGACATTAACTTTGAACATTCATTTTATTAAAAAAATAATTTAAATGTCTAAAATTATAACTCATGATTTTAACTATTTTGATACTAGCAACTACATTCGAAGAAAAAATATTAAATTAAAAAAATAATATATTAAAATTAAAATTATAAGTGGAACATGCATTTACCAAATTTTTATTTTTTTTCTCGGTGTCTAACAGCCTTTTTGGTTATTAACTTCATGTATGGTTGGGGTCAATCAAATCCCTCCTATGAGTTTTTTCTTTACTATTTTTGTGCATAATAATATTAAAATGGCTGTGTTGATCTGATTATAATGCATATTGATACAGGTGCAGAATGGAAATATTTCAAGATTAAATTTTTGCTACATTTATTGAAGTATCAAAATAATGAATGTAAAGAAAATATACCTATATTTGTTCAAAAATTTCTAAAGCGCATCAAATTCTAGATATGATGCACATAACTCAAACTTTTTATTATCGTGATGAATAATGAGAAACTTATAATTTTAATTTTAATATATTATTTTTTAATGTAATATTTTTTCTTTGATCATAGCGTTAGCAAGGGCATCGGTGCTAATAACTAATAATAGTTCGTGTGGACCAAGCTTTGGGAGATCTGAAAGAGCTCATCTATTTGATTTGTAAGAGATGTATATGGAGATATTTTATCCGTCAGATTTGTAAAAAAAAATAACTTTGGATGTATTTTTCATGTGCACGTAGTCTAATCTATCTCTGTTGAGATGTTTTACCGTGTGTACATAGAAAAAAAAACTGTGCTTTTTAAAGAGTAGAGAATAAAACAAATTATAATAAAAATATATAATATTTCCATCAAACTTTTTTGAATAAGATGAATGTTAAAAGTTGATATCTAAAGTCAATGACGACAATATTTTAAGAACGGAGGAAGTAAATAGCAATAAATAAAAGTATTTTGTTCCTAACTTGGACAAAACTTACGGAGAGACATGCTCATTCTAAACCTGCCACTGTTAAGGATGCCTCAATGTTTCGTCTAAGTATACTGCTAAATGTAAGCTGGTGCAAAGATACTAAGAAATGTGCACCAATGGTTTTGGATCGACCATATTCTGTTAAATATTCAAATGGAATGGTTCATTCCCATTATCCTTGCTCCCTGCGACTAAAAAGGTAAAAAATTGAAGCTACACGCACCTATGCAGAGCGATTGGATCCAGCTGGTCTGCTTGCTCAGCACGAAGCTCAGTTGCTACTCCCCAGCAAGCTGCCTCACCTGCGCCAAAAAAAAAAAAAAAGAAAAGAAAAATTCCCATCACCAAGACAGGTGAACCCAGCGTGAGCAATCCCAAAACCATATGCCTCAAGCACAGAACAGTCGTCGATTTTTGAGAGGGGGGGGGGGGGGCTTACGTCTCTCGGTTCCTCTGGGTGGACACTCCCAGGTCATATATGCGACCAATAAAAAGTTGCGATCCCTGACCATGGTCGCCTATGTTCTGAGGAGAGAGAGAGAAGCAGGTGGGGCGTGGAGGACGGGAAGAGGAGGGTGGTAAGGGCAACAGGGGAGGACCTCTCGACAGTGTTGACAACAGCCAGAGACGGCAGGCGACGGCTTCGCCGGAAGTAGGGGTAGAGGCCAAAGAGTCTAGAGCTCCCAATGTTATCATTGGACGATTCAGATCATTGGCCCGGGGGTGGAGCTCCAGGCTAGGGGTGGTTGTGGCCGTTCGACCGGGGGGTGGGGCGTAGGCGGGGGTCGGGGGCCGCCGTCAGGGGAGGGCGACGGCGCTCCTCTGGTGGACCTGGGTAGGGAGAGGGTGTTTGCGGGCCGCAGGGAAGTGTCGCGGGTCAGCTCCAAGTGTGGGCCTATGGAGTGCGGGGGATGGCCATGATCGAGCTTCGTTCGGATCTAACGGTTGAAAAAATTTCTGGTGACGTGGCATGATCACAGCCAGAGAAAATGTGCCAGAATTGGTATATAAAGATTTCTTCCTTAATCGCATGGTGGCCAGAGGGGAGCTGCTGTCACTGGTTGGCGGTTGCGAAACTGGTGTGTGGATGGGGATTTGAGTCCGACAGTCGGGTTAATATATCTTGGGTACTTTCGAACCCAGCTTCTACACGAAGGCACGTCTACAAACTACGGCTCACAATCTATCTACGCCCCACGAAGAATCACATTCTGCCAAGAACGTCCCGACCTCAGGGGTCGAAACTGCACAAGCGTCCAAGCCTGACCGACGGAAGGTTGAAGCTACACGACAACAAGGTTCAGCCCACCAACGACTAGAAGCCAACGCTCTGACTCGACCTTCAGGGTCGGACAACGGCTTAACAACCAACCACTGACAACCACAGATGTTCTTGATAATGTATAGCAGGAGGTAAAGCGTCCCGGCAAAGCGTTACAGAAGTTGGTAAAGCAGCCATACGATGGGCAAAGCAAGATGAAAAAATGTCATTTGTTTCTCGTGGCTAAACAAAGGACGTACGAAGGCCACCGGTCAACTGCACTGATGCTCTCGGTTCCTCTGGGTGGACACTCCTAGGCCATATATGATACCAATAAGAAGTTGCGATCCCTAACCATGGTCGCCTCTGTTCCGAGGAGAGAGAGAGAAGCAGGTGGGGCATGGAGGACGAGAAGAGGAGGGTGGTAAGGGCAACATGGGAGGACCTCTCGATAGTGTTGACAACAGCCGGAGGCGGCAGGCGGCGGCTTCGTCGGAAGTAGGGGCAGAAGCCGAAGAGTCTAGAGCTCCCAATGTTATCATCGGACGATTCAGATCATCGGCCCGGGGGTGGAGCTCCAGGCTAGGGGTGGTTGTGGCCCGTCGACGGGGGGTGGGGGCGTAGGGGGGGGGTCGGGGGCCGTCGGCAGGGGATGCAAACTGCCTGGGGCGACGGTGCTCCTCTGGTGGACCGGGGTAGGGAGGGGGTGTTTGCGGGCCGCCAAGGAAGTGTCGCGGGTCGGCTTCGAGTGTGGGCCTGTGGAGTGCGGGGGATGGCCACGATCGAGCTTCGTTCGGATCTAACAGTTGACAAAAATTTCTGATGACGTGGCATGATCACAGCCCGAAAAAATATGTTAGGATTCGTATATAAAGATTTCTTCCTTAATCGCATGGTGGCCAGAGGAGAGCTGCTATCTCTGGCTGGCGGTTGCGAAACTTACGAACCCAGCTTCTACACGAAGACACGTCTACAAACTACAGCTCGCAATCTGTTTACGGCCCATAAAGAATCACATTCCACAAGAACGTCTTGACCTCAGGGGTCGAAACTGCGCAAGCGTTCAAGCCCGATCGACGGAAGGTTGAAGCTACACGACAACAACGTTCAACCCACCAACGGCTAGAAACTAACGCTCTGACCCGACACCCAAGGGTTGGGCAACGCTTTAACAATCAACCACTGACAACTGCAAAGGTTACTAATAATATACAGAAAGCGGTAAAGCAATCTTACTGGGAAGTAAAGCATCCTGACAAAGCGTTACAGAAGTTGGTAAAGCAGCTATACCATGGGTAAAGTAAGATGAAAATGTGTCATTTGTTCCTCGTGGCTAAACAAAGAACGTACGAAGGCCACCAACCAACTGCATCGACGCCAGCGAGCGCCAAACGACCAACTCAAGTGACGACTAAGGTCCCATCTGACAGAGGGTCAGCAAGTTCTGTAAGCGCTTAGTTGGTGCTCTCGGTTCAACCCTTATAAAAGAGGTACCATATGACATTAGACGAACGAGTAAAGTTAACCAACTTATATTTAAGTCACTCCACTATAACTATATCCATGCACGCAAGTTAAAGTTCTATCAAAGCCCTTTCGTATTGTTTTTGTGTTTTTCGAGTTAATTCGATTTGATATCTCTCTCGTATCTAAACATAAGATATTACATCTTTCAACGGTTGGAACCAGTTTAACTTTTGAGTCTAACCTATTTGAATATGAAAAACGCATAAATAATTATTTTGATTAATTAAATTTTACTATATCAATAATCAAAACACCGAACAATTCCCTGCCCTCTGGCTCCTGTATGTGTCTAGCTTGTGACGGTGAAGGGGGAAGCAGAGGTGTCAGGTTTCATTATTGCCAGATACAAGTTGGAAGTCTCTGGAGTCTAGACAGCTATCGTTCAAACGGTATGATTAAATCGACGGTGGACAAAAAAAAAAACAAATGACGTGGCACAATAGTCGTGCGGGAATCGGCCGATTCTTTGCCCAAAATTCGTCTTATAAAGATAAGCTTCATAATGCAGTTTTTCAACTTATGAGACGGTAAGCAGCTTGTAGCGTATCTTAATGCTTTTAAGTGGATTTGCCCCTTGTTTATTGCCATTTGTGTAATCCAAAGAGAGACCTCGGCCAAAGAAAATATGATACTCCCAAAGAGTGATCACAACCCTATGTGCTCCAGAAAATTGGGCTAAAAGACGAAGCAATGTCATCGAAACTCTATTTGCTCTGGTTTCTCGAAATATGAACTCCCAATAAATATTATTGATTCTTCTTTCTACAACACAACCTACAATAAACTTTAGTCTCCTGACATTAATATTATATTGCAGCAAACGGTATCAAGACCCAGGAGGATGAAAACTAGCTTTGTCAGGTAAAACAATGTTGAAGAGTAACCACAATCAGTGAAACGATGAACTGGGTCAGGGCAAGTCTGCTTGAAGTGAGGATCTATCCCATGAATCCAGATATGCCAAGCCTGTCAGCGATGTTATACATTATTAGATCATTCCACACTGGTCCAAACAACCTCTCGCCTTCAACTATGAAAGTTGTAGCCCAGGTGATCAGAATCACAGCGAAGTTGGAAAAGCCAATCGCAGATCGCAAAACATCTACACAGTATTCATTTATAAGAAATTAAGAACGGCAATATTCCCTGTGCTCTGTTACGTATACGTAAACACATTTTTATGGTGACTTTGAAACAATATCGACTCGGACAGTATGCCCACAACCAATATATATACAGATAAAAAGGTTATTCCGAGAAAAATTAAGTGGGGGTAATTTAAACTTCCCTCTAAAACATACTAACTCTAAAATCCAGCAATAGTATAAAATATACTGACTATAAAACCCAGCAATATGGGGGCGGTTTGGATCGAAGCCGATGCTCCTACACCAAAAATTGGCGTGCCCACGCGCACCGACGCCGATTTGCTGCTCGTTTGAAATCTTTCCAACATTTGGCTCATCAACCCATGTAACTAGCAGTGCAGTTCTTTTTTCTTTGCCAACGCGAGCGAGATGGCGGCGCCAAAATCGCTCGCCAACGCGCGGGCGCATGCGGACGTACCAAATCTTTGCGAGCGGATAACCGGTCACATCCAAACGTAACCATCACAACTTAAAAATTTACATATTTAAACTAATTTTTAAACAAAATAAATAAGTTAAAAATAATGTTAACAATCAATGACGATGTCAATTGAGAAACGAATGAAATATGATACTAGATTGTGCCACCAAAATACATACCTGTTCGCACCAATGTTTAATATTTAGATGCAATGCCATTTCATGTCCATAACCGCCTTTTATTTGTACAATACAGAACAGAATATGGCTACGTGGTTTGTCAGAGTCAGGGTGACCAACGTGAACCGTGGTAGCCGGGCCGACGACGATACATCCTATCGACACCGGTGCAAAACAAAAAAAAAAGTCATAATAGATGGAGATGCGGGGGATCGAACCCCGTGCCTCTCGCATGCAAAGCGAGCGCTCTACCATTTGAGCTACATCCCCAGCTGCTTTGTGCCTCCACTATTTTTCAGTTTAATAGTATAATGTTTAAAGTTTGTTGCTGTCACAACGTCTACTTTTTCTGTGAATAAGCTCAATAAATTATGCTAAACAGAACCCTAGTGTAAACTAACATTTTCTTAATTGTCTCAGGTTTCACCAGATATGCACGCAGCACACTTGTTGTATCGTTCATATTTGGCATGTTGGATGCGCCTCTGATCTATGGGTACACAGAAAAGCTTTCGCTTCCACCCTTATAATAGAGGTGTAAATATGCTCACATAAGATTAATTTTTGAACCTCTTTAGTTCAAAAAAATAAACTAAATTTTCAAAATCTTCACCACTTTTGAAATGCTAGTTTTTTTAGTGGATAAACTCATGGTGATTAATTTTCACCTCTACCCCTATTTCTAGGTCACGAAGATACGAAATGTTGCAAATATGTTCACCTAAAGTTAACCACTGAACCTCTTTAGTTCAAAACAATTGAACTATGTTTTCAAAATCTCACCACTTTTGAAATGCTAATTCATTTTTTTAACTAAAAAGGTTTGGTAAGTAAACTCAAGGTGATTAATTTTCACCTCTACCCCTATTTATAGGTCAGGAAGATACGAGATGTTTTGGTGGGGGCATATCTCAATTTCAGGAGTCGAATCTGTCCAGTCTACAAATGTTCACAAGACATAGTAGTTAAAATATATACAGCTCAAATTCTTTAATCATAGTTTACTTAGCTTCTGAGCTGTCATCGAGTGTGCTAACATCTTTCAAAAATCTTGTAAAGTTTCTCCAGTGAAGCCACCTGCAAGTCAATTTTAAGAACAAAAGCAAAAAGTTAGGAGTAGTAGCCACGGTCATTACAATTGGCAAATGGTGAATTATACAACAATGGTAAAACTCAAAGTTTCGAAAGCTCCTTGCTAATGTCGGCAGGCAATACCATAATCGACCCAAAACAATGCCATCCAAAGGTGGCGAGGTGGTTTAGAAGTTATGAAACTTTGATGAAATAATTCACTGTATTATTTTCAACATTGAGCCTTAAGATTTCTGCCAGCGATTCAAAGATGGAGGATACAGTTTAGTTGGTGGTATGGATCAATCTGGATGTACATTTGACTATAGCAAAGACACATGTAAACGCAATTATAATGGAAAGGCCACGTTGGCCATTTGCTAATTGATTGAATAACAAGCTGGTAAGCATGCTAATGATTTATGTGCAGCAGTTATATCTTTCAAAGACAAAAATGCATCGAGCCACATTGAATGGTGATTCTAGACTCAAAAGTACAAACATATTTGATATTTGAAAGCTTTAAACCACAAAATAGGGACTGGGTGCTCATTGACTTTACTGCACGTAGTAACGTGCATACTGACATATCTGCAGCCACGTTACGCGTGCTGTAAAGTCAGCTAATCTGTGCCCACAAAACTGAAGGGTGACAAACCTGAACAAACGTTCCATCTGTTGCCATTGACTTGGGGGGCTTGAGGAAAAGTCGCATTGATGGAAACAAGACATGCTGAATGGTCCACTCACGTTGAGACCATGCTGTTTCTGCTTCCGCAACTAATTCTTGATCAATGTCAACTTCTGTAGTGCAATTTACTTTTTAGACTCATAGAAATTACTGTTAACAGCAATGAAAAAGCATGCATTTAAGCTGCAATAACTGAACCTACAAAAGATCTAGCCCTGGCATCATATATCAACGGAATTTTTTTCCATGCCCTTGAAGTTCCACCTAATGTTATCTTTCGCAATTGTCAACAATAAAAAAACTCTAGATTCAGTAAAGCACTTAATGGCAACTGAGGTGTAAACATGTCAATCTTAATAATGTCCTGGCACCAATCAAATTTGACACTTCAGTAACTGTTGCCAACTACAGATATAGATTCACCTGTATTATCAACATGCTCACCACTCATCATGCTATCTTTATTTTTCCTGTATAACTCAAGGCCACTCCCAGATGGATTTGGAAGGATTGGAGGATGGAGTGCATAGAAGTTCCCAATAGCAGCTGCTGTTGTTCTGAAGCACTCTTTCTCATCATCCCAGGTAACCTGTTGTGAGAATGTAATTGCTAAAAGTCAGGATACCCCAGAGTAAGGATGGCAGCAGAAATCTCAAACAAAATAAGCCTGAAATTTTCTTCGAAACATATGTCGTGAAATGAATACCCAGAATCATTCAAAATAGTAAAATTGAATAAATATAAATTATCGGAAAATAAGCCAAGAATTTGAAACATAGACACAGCTTGCAAAAAATATTACTGCTTTCCATCAACCTCAAGGCAGAGTGGATAGTCTAAGCCATGCCCAAATTCAAGTTTGCATATATACACTGAACTTAAAGCTTCATAAACTTACATCATTCCCGATAGACAACACAAATTCTGGGAGACGGTCCATATCAGGGGTGTACTGATCAAGTACAACTGGAAGCCTGGTCAGGTTTCCATCTTTATCAACGTGAATGGAGAAGTATTCGTTAATCATCTCAGCGTTTTCTTGGAGTATCTCAGAGTTAACCTGCAAAGAGATAGATTGTGTTTGACAAACTAAAAGTGCTACAGGAATTAGGTGACTCAACCGTACTAAATGAATTATGAAATGAAAACATCACCTACCACATTAACAAAAAATTGCGCAATTCATAAAGCAACTTACTTCAGCAATATCCAGTTTCTCCACATCATTTTCCTCAACCGTTTCATCATCTTTCAGTGCCATCAAGAGCAACTCCCGAAGAGGAGCTGATTCACTAAGTTGTATAGCATTAAAGTTTCCAAAACGACAGAGAGCTTGTTGGTACATGAGTTCTTTACTGCACCACAAATTGAATCATGAAAATACACCTTGAATCATAAACATAAAACTTGAAAGTAATGCAAAATAGCCCCAGAAATACAGTTACCAATGCAATATTTTGAGGAGGTGGAATTAATTGCATGCGTGCATATATTATATGTAGGGGAACAGTTTAGTGATGGTGTAGCATGACTGCATGAGCACTGAACAAGTTTATGCAAGTACATGCATAGTGTATTAGTGTAAGTTATCTGTTTATGGGAAGAGTGGAATTCGGATGTCTGGGACCTTTCATAAGTCATGTCTTAAAATGTGAGTTATTTAGCTTAGACAAGACATGAGAGATAAATCAATGTAGCTTACCTAACATTTACCACATTTACAAGGTACAAGCGAGTACTATGTTGTACCAATGCAAAAACTTCATCAGCCATCCCAACATATGTACAATTCTTTGCAACTTCTAAAAGACCTACAGAGATAGATAAACATTGAGCTAGAAGGAAAAAGGCACTCCGTTCAGCATGAGAAGCTAAGATGAACTCACCAGGATGGCAGTGCGATTCTATTTCCATAAGAAGCTCATGACGACTGGACAACTCAACGGCGTCTTTTGGATTTCTTCTTGATCTTACAACATTTCTGAAGAACCATGCATAAACATTGAAAAAGAAACAAGTTGTTGCAAAAATCAGTGACCTAAATTGCACTTGCTGCATGTAATGGGGAAGTACCAACAAACACAAATATAATATCAAATCAAGTAACAAATGTATCTTGAATGGTTGTCAGGTTGGTAGTTAAGACCATACCTTACAGAAACAAGATCAGATTTCTTTTCAGGATTTGAGCATTGCCCATGCCAGTAAGTGTGCAACCTACCAGATGGATCTCGTGGATCAGTTCTGACCATTTGGCTTACAGGGGTCTTTTGAGATTTTATTCCTACAGTACAAGATGATTACAGTCAGATTATATGCTAAGTGGGATGGTGGAGATTTCATGCATTACTAATAAGGAGCAAATACTAAACTCATGCAGCACAGAGCATTTCTGGAAGACATTCTAGCATAAAGAGCTATGATCTAAATTTCCAATGTACTCCTCTCCCTCTGGTTTTAAATTATTGACACCATTGACTTCTTATATCGATTTTGACCCTTCATCTTATTCAAAAAATATGTTCAAATATGTAAAATTATTACATGTTTCAAATACCACTAATGACAAAGTAAATTATAACAAAATATATTATATTTATCATAATTTTTTAATAAGATGAATGGTCAAAGTTGATGTTAGAAGTCAATAGTGTCAATATTTTGAAACCGGAGGGAGTAAGTGTTAACAGCATTCTACATACCTGAGGCCACTTTGACCTCAGCTTTTTCCTTCTGCATGTTAACTTGGGTAAGTGCTGAGTTTACCACCTGCAACATATATGAAACAGCATCATTAATTGGCATTAAAGTTCATCAAAATATGAATTCATATGTACATACGACATAAAACAGTTCGAGATTCGAGAAGGAAAGCTATAATGGTCTATTATCAATGGCATATGGACAACATGGACCACCACATTGGAAATACATAGGGGAAGTTCGACTAAAGTTATATGCTTAAGCTTATCGGCAAGGGCCACGAATGACAATCACACTTCTAAGCAAGTTTCAAAGAAAATTACAACGTACAAAAATTTCAGCATAATCTTCTGCAGTTATGCATGTATTTGTGGATGAATGCATGAAGTAATGCAATAAGTGGCTGCTTTTCCTCATAGCAGGTGCCAGGTATAATAACCAGTTAATGACCTGAGTTTGAAATATCCTTGTCGTATTAGAATTCCTCAGCTTTTCCTCAATAGTGTCTTTAATTATTTCAATAATTCGCTCTTGGTTCAAGAGGCTAACCTGCAATCCAGAGGATTCACAAAAAAGATCTTTCATTTGCTCACTTACTTTTTGGGAGGGAAAATTCTTAAACATCAGAATAAGAATGTTCCACTGCATACCTCTTTTTTGGTTGGATGTATATTGACATCGACATGTTCTGATGGAAGATTGATGGACATATATATGAAGGGTTTGGATGCTTGAGGCAGTGTTGCAGAGTACACAAACTCAATAGCTCTTTTTAATGTAGTACAGTCTACAAGCCTATCTGAAGAGTAAATACAAAGACAAATAAATGATAAAACAAAGACATGCATATATATTTATTTAAAAAAAACTGCAGCGTACTAGTAGTTCACAAGGGGTCCATGTTAAAATATGACAGATCAATTGTTGAGAATCATTTAACTGGGTGTGTAATTTGACAAGTTGGTGTTGGAACAGGGAGCCTGATTTCATCCTTTTGTTAGTGAATGCACAAAAGTTGCTCGAAATTCTCCCCCAAAAAGAAACAACTGGAGAATAATCATCTAAATGAGACTGGGCAATGTTTGCTATTTTAGACCCAGTTTGAAACTGGCACATATATAACATATAGTTTTCTGACACAAGGACTGTTTGGCGCAATATATGCGGCCTGCAAAGCTGAATCTTAATCTGGCTACAGCAAGCATCCTCTAGGAACAAATACAGTTTCAGTCAATTCAACATAATGTAGATAATTTGATAATTTGGACCATAACTTATCTCATAAATTATCTATATTCATAATGCACAAAGTTTGCAAGTCCCCATAAAATTATTAGATTTTGTTGATGGAGCAAAATTGTCCCAAAAAACTCATTAGTGCTCTGCAAAGATATACCGTTTATGAAAAGTATCATTGTAATCTTTTTGGCTACATAATTTGCATTTGAGATATAACCATTCATCTTGAATACTGCATCTGCACCATTCTCATCTGAAACCTCTATTTCCATGAGATCACGAACAACGGAAGCTCCATAGACATTCTTTATAGCGTCCAGCCTAGAAGCCGTCCTCGCACTATGAACATCTGCTCTATTGGCTCCATGCTGTGACATGAGAATAAAACGACACTATTTAATCTAATGACTGATGAGATTAGAAAAAAGAAAACACAAGTGATATTTACCTTTCTGCAAGAGAAGTTCACGTTGATATGATGGATGGCAAATCGACTAATGAAGTCTACGATTTTGGGGTAGTCATCATTAGAGTTCTGCAATGTTTTTCTACGAGCTACCATATTGTAAAATAAATTCTCAACCTGCAGAGAAGTTAGGATTTAAAAGGTTTTTTTGTTGAAATTGCAATTTGCAACAAATTAAATCACTAGAACACTAAGCAAACTCACCATGATTTGAGTTCCTTTAACTGCAGCACAAGGTTTTGGCTCATTCTCCATTACCCCATCTTTATAAGAAACACTGGGAGGTGGGAGAAAGTAGGATAAAATTAATCAATAAGAGTTAAAGAACGTAGCAGAAGCATTAAACAATGGAAGTGTTAATGAACTAACCGATAACCGTAAAGTTGGCCCTCTGTTATTGTTGTCACAGTAACATGGCCGACGTAAGTCATACTGGCCAAGGCCTCACCTCTGAACCCCATAGACTTAATGGTTTGCAAATCCTCATATGCAGATAACTTTGAGGTAGTATGCCTTTCACATAATATTGGCAAATCCTCAAACTGTGAAAGGAAAGTAAATTAGATGGCAAAAGGTGCGCGTCAGCAGAAATTAAGTGAATAGTCCTTCAGCGGGATATATAGTGCTAATTTTTGAAAAGGAATGTTTCCAATGTACTTGATGTGTAGTACGGAGCAGGACCCTTAGGCCTTCGCGTACAGTATATCATTGCATCACAAACAATTACAGAACTAAAATTAGCATTTCCCTTAATAAAAATTGTGCTCTCGTGTTTGAATTCCATGACAAATGTTAGTCAAACCTAAAAACATTTCCAATTCAACAAAACGGTGAATTGAAATTTCTTAACCCTGCTCCAATTCCACCAAATGGTCCTACATGTGCTCGCAGGCACGATTAAGCTACAGGCGCAATCAATCAAATGTCAAATACTCGATCCTCCAAGTATCCCACACTAAAAATTCCAAACTTGTCTTCACAACGTGACAACAGTCTCAGGGTTTAGGGGATAAGACAGTTCGTTTTAGGGGTATAGCCGTCTAGAGATTAGCGCGCGTACCCGGATGCCGTGTCCGTCGTCGGAGACCTGTATGAGCTTGAGCCCACCATCCTTGACGGTCATGGAGACGGTGGAGGCCCCGGCATCGAGGCTGTTCTCGATGAGCTCCTTGACCGCCGACGACGGCCGCTGGATAACCTCGCCCGCCGCGATTCGGTTCACCACCGACTCCTCCAGCCGCCGGATACGGGGCGGCTCGGCACCGCCGCCGACGAGGCGCGTCGATGGGTCGTCGATGTCCATGCCCGCCGCTTGGTGGCTGAGGAACCGCCTTGGAGAAGGGCGCACGCACGGCAGTGAAAATGATTTTCGTTCAAAAGAAAAGGCCGCGAATATGATTTTTGCAGTACTCTCTCTATCCCAATTCCCAAACATGGTTTTCGTTTATTAACCTTTCCAACCGTGGAAATCGGAGGGAGGGCAGTGTCACGGTCCAAACGAAAACACCTCTAAATTCTAAAATCAATATTTGAATAAAATTTGGTCAAAATGTTACAGTAAATCAGTCGAATTTTAAATTTTTTATTTTAAAACCTGCTGATTTTATTGTACTCTCAGTTTTACCAGTTTATTGATTAATTTCCAAATTTTAATTTTTTTCAAAAAATTATTTTTTAATTTTTTAACCAAAAATTGACATTGTTTTTCCTCAACCCTGTTCACAAATAGATTTTAAATTTTATCTTTGATGAATTATACAATCCATTATATCACATAGAGAAGTAATTTGCAAAGGACTGAGCATGTTTGGTGTCTAACTTGTCACACCTAAATTTAATCATGTCACATATTCTTCTTTTTTTAAAAAAAAAATCAGATAAGCACTTTCATTAACCTATGAAATTAGAATCATGTTGCATACTAGGCAACAGGAAATCAGGGGTTTCAACCATCTGAAAGATGCCTTTTACTCCCTCCAGTTCACGAAGTATGTCGTTTAAAATAATGTTTTAGTCAAACATAGAAAATATAAATTATTACAAATAACTTTTAACATATTAAGTTTAAAATTATAAAAATTATATAATTAGATTTGTTTTACAAAGTATTTTTATAAAAATATAAATATGTTACTTATTAATAAATATTTTTATAAAAAAATAGAATTTAAAGTTATGTTTTGAAGATCGTGATTTTCTCAACCGGAGGGAGTAATGTGCAGCTTCCTGTGCACCGAAATGAGCTACCCAATTAGCCACCCTATTAACATAATTTAAAGTAAGAGACTCAAACACAGCTAATAAGCATTCCATATCCGTTAGGATAGTGGCAACTTCAGACCGGGAGAAATCTTTGGTGTTCCAGAACTCCACTAGTACCTGGGAATCAGTTTCCAAAATTACCTTCCTGGCATCAATCGTTGCTGCTAGCTGCATCCCTGCTCACATATTCTTAGCACCTAATTAGTTCATCGTCACCACTGTGGCAAAGTCATACTCCTACTTCTTTAAGCACTCTGCCTCACATATCACACTCTGTATTTTTTTTCTAACATTGCCACACACATGTGGCTAAACATATATTAGCCATATTTTTTATTTCAAACCACACTTAGCGAAAGTGAGTTGTGGTATTAGGCACTAACAAAACAGATCTTATAGCCTACTCTCTCATGATTGTGTCTTTTTTATAACAGTCTCAAGTGGTACACTGATAACAACTTGATTTTGCTGCTATGGAACTAAGGGCAGTCACAACAGTGCACAGAACCAAGCGAGTATGCTTGAGTTCGCTGGCTACGACGTCTGTGGGCCCAGTTTTAGGAAAAGAAAAAAGTATGTGAATCCTATAAAAGATTAAACTACTTATTCTTCCCTTCATCCACTTCCCCTTGTGCTATGGAGGATGGAGCGGCAGTTTCAGAGGCCAAAATAATTTTTTACTTCCATCGGTCCGGTTGAACTAATAATAGATTGTGATTTTAGATTCCGACGACCACGGTTCGCTTCCCACTCAGGATGGGCGTGGTTCAAGCACGGAGTGAACCGCTCCCAACCCATCGAACCAGTGACATTTTGCGGGACATTCGGGTTAGCCATTGTTAATTTTTGGCACGCACCACAGCTTCATTGGGTATTATGGATCGTTTCAAATTTTTACGGCACTCTGGTTGAAAATGCTCCGAGGCTAGCAGCTCTCGTCAAATAATCTTGGGTGTTTCCTGTTTTGAAGCGTCTGTCCTTGAGCCGGCATCAATGAGCATCTGCATCGTCTTATCCTTCAGCCGTTAGAGGGCACCCTTAGTCTCAACGCAGAAATTTCACAAAAATTTTACAAAAATTTTACAATAATTAATTTAATTTAAAAAAAATAAAAAAAAGCAAATCCTCCGTTTCAAACGGGGCCTTACGCTCCAACGCCACGATCGCCTTGACTAGCATCAGGTCGAGTGTCAGCTCCATCATCCGCTACCTTATCGTGGGATATATCAAGATAATATCCCTCCGTTACTTACAATCCAAGATTACTCCATGGCACGAGGTACAAACTACGGCTCATCAACAACAATTCGTGGGTTTAAAAAAAATCCTATAAGTGTTCACAAAGCCTAACTAAAAAAGTCGAGCGTACTTAATCATAAGAGCCACCCCGACCCTCTTAGAGTCAGAGACAGCGTAACGCCAAAATAATCAAGTAACCTACTTACTTTTCTAACCAACACGCGACAAGACTCTTGCCAACACAGAGATTTCTGACAACTGTGTAAGGTGGCAGGGCGGTAAAGCAAACGGTAAGCAACTCCCCCCCCCCTCGGCGCTGAACAAGAGATAGGCTAAGGACGACAGCTGACGTTAGAGGACCGATCAGCACTAAAGATCATCGAGAACATTCTCGAAGATGTCGTTGGTTCCATTCATCAGAGTGTGCTCGTTTCCGTGACAGCCAAGTTTGGTGACGGCTCTACTCGTTAAAAGAAGCTTCATCTTGTGAGGATTAAGTTTGGTTGCGCCTTACATGTCAGAAGACATCTAGTTTCATAAGCGTCAAGTTTTGTCGTAGCATCCAACTGTTAGAGAGCTGTCCGTTTTATCTCGCATTGTAACCCTGTCTAGCCTCTATATAAAAGCCCGCTGGAGACCCTCGTACAAGTACGAACGAATTGGAGAGCCATACACTCACAAAAGCGTGCTAGAAATTCTTTCCGTGTAAAAGCCCTTCTGTCGTTGTAATTCACTTTATTATACATGAGTTCGTCGATTTCAACATTTAAATGAAAGGTATTACCTCTCGTGATGATTTGAATTAGACTATATTCTTAAGTACATCGCGAATTAAATCACATCGATTAAAAAGATATGCATCGTACCTCTGATCTACAAATTTATACTGCGTCAGTGTAACAGGATGATTGCGAAGGAGATGAGTGAAACAACAGCACACATCGCCGTGTCGGTCGTCGTTGATGCTCAGGGGTTCCAGGCCTCCAGCAATCGACTAGCCGGCAGGAGATATGAGCGACGACGGAGTATTAACGGACGACGCGATGGAGTCGAGGGGCGACCTCGACGGAGAGTATTCAAATAACAGCACGCACTTGCTCCGCGTCACCGCTGTGCAGGGCTCCATTAATCTATTAGCCGGCAGCGGAATATGAATGTCGAACGGCAATAAGGGTTCGATCCAATCGATCCCATGGATCAAACGGAACTGAACCAGCTGCCCCCAGAAGGTGATCCATGGTGATTAGTTTCGTGGATCGGTTCGGAGGTCCAGTGGACCAACCCGCACCACGCCCACCCTGACTTCCCACAATGTGCTTGGTTCGATTTTTTCCTTCCCGTGATGCACTGTTTACTCAACTTCTTTTTTAGAAAACTGTTTACTCAACATTGTGAATGCTCTAAGGGCTGGAGCGACCAAGTTTGCCCATGGTTTTACAAAGTACGGAGTACTACCTTTCAAAGGCTTTGTCTTTATGTCATTGCTGCTACGGCCAATTAGTAGTCTCCTTCGCGTTGCGGTGTCATGTCTCCTCCTCCATCAACTGACGGGCAGTAGTGCGATCGAACGCGTTAGAAATAGATGTACTCCCCGTCCGATCGCACTACCGTTCGTTAAAATCGGACGGTAGACACGAAACTGAAGATCGAAAAATGATGGCATGGAGCATCCCCGGCCCAACAGGCCGAAACGGAACAAAATCGTGAGTAATGTAAGATGACCCTATTCTCTGTGCCCATTCAGGCCAGAGCATCCAGCCCATTACTTGGTTCCGGCCCGCCATGGCCTTGGTTCGATCTCTCGTGGTGGGGTTGTTGCTACTTGAGCTAAGCCTTTTCCGGCCATCATAGACCGGCCGGCCGGCGACACTGCCATCCGCTGCCAGGTTGCTCTTGTTATCCAAACAGCCAAACTGTTGACGCTCTTGAAACAGAGGCTGTCCTTCCCTAAATTCCCTCCCATCACACGGCCACGACGGACCTCCCTCAGTCCCTCCGTACGTACAACACCCAACGCATGAGCAGCCGCTGCAAGCGAGCCCTGTTGCGCCCGATGCTGTACTGGAGCCTACTCAAGTCCGGAGCTTGCACATGCGCTAGGCGACAATACCCGAAGGTCGCTGGTCGCCGGTGGCCCGGTAGCGGGACCTGCTCGCTTGCGAAGCCGTGCGTGGAGCGAGATATTTGCGCGGTACCCTACACCGGCAGCGGCAGCCCGGACGGAGAGCGACCGGCGAGGCAAGAGTCGCGCTTTCCGCGGCGGGGAAACGTGAAATAGCAGCTAGGATGGACCGCCCACTTGGCAAGCCGTGCGTCGAGCGAGATATTTGCGCGGTACCCTACCACCGGCAGCGGCAGCCCGGACGGAGAGCGACCGGCGAGGCAGAGTCGCGCTTTCCGCGGCGGGGAAACGTGAAATAGCAGCTAGGATGGACCGCCCACTTGGCATATGTGTTGCAAGTGGTGTTGCAAGTGAGACGAGCATTATGTTCAATTTATGTTAGTTTCTCTTTTGAATCAATGATATTTTTTTCACGATTTAACAATAATTCACTCGCAAAACTCATCAGAAAAGCAGATACGTCCGCAGTAACCCACAAAAATTCACAATTTTATTATATTTGTTTTACTTATACTAATTTACATAAAGTTGCTTACTTATTATTTAGAATGTTTTCTAACAAATTTTAGTCGAATTCGTTAAAATTTTATAGTATAAACGTGAGATTTTAATTTTAAAATCCAATTTTAAACTCACTACACCAAATAAAAAATTATGATTTTAAAGTTACTAATATTTTGAATTAATTGTATATGTAATAATAGATTGATAAATTATATTGAATAGATAAATTATTGAATTTTTACAATGACCGTATATTTTTTTATGTCAAATTCACGGATTTTTATAAAATCTGTATATTTAATTTACGACTAATTATACAGCTCGCAAATGGGCAGATATAACCATATCCGCCCCACTCGCAACTTCAGACATATGCCATGTTGCCCGGAGATGGATCGCACTGGACGCTCCCGGAATCCGGATCGCGCAGCTGCTCATGCGCATGCGTGGTACTCCTACCGGAATCCGGAAACCGGATGATTTTAGGTGACTGCTCGCGTGTCTGTTCCGTCCGCCACTCTCACTGTGGCTTCGGCTCCGGTCGTCGCGTATGGATGCTATGGAGAGAGGTGGAGGACGCCATGCGATCCGACTGAACTGTTTCTTAGAGTAGGTCTTACATCTGGGGAGAAAGAATACGAAATAGGAGTAGAAACGAGGAGAGCCGAGACAAAGGAGTTGCTGCGTGGACGCGGTTCCTGACGTGAACCTGACGCAGAAATGGCCGAAAGGAACCGCTTGCGGTACCGGGAGGACGCCGTCCTGTCGCTGGGAACGAGACAGGCGTGGACACGCGACACCGCCCACATGCTCCCCAGCCAACCGAGGCCGCGCGCTGCTAAAGCGAAGCCGTGCAATGAACGAAGGGACGAAAACGATCGGTCGATCGCTGTGGCGCAGGTCCACTGGCGGCCGGAGAACCACAGGGAACATAGGAGTAGGAAAAAGAAAAGTCGCTGGGCCGGATCGAATGGAGACGGAGTTCTACAAATCGTCGTCTGATTTTGAGGGCTGATGGCTGCGTTAGCGGTGCTGCAGGACTGCTAGCGGGGCAGAGAAGACGACGACGATCTCTTTCGGACCCGTGTGCCGCTCCGAGCCCAGAGTGACCGCCAGCTGGACGCGCGACGCCGCGACCTTATCCGCGCCACACAGATAGGATAGGGTCGGGTCGAGAGAACAAAACTCTCAACAAAGCCGTGCGTCCGTACGGCGTGAGGTGTGCGTTCCCGTTTCTCGCTACCGGACAAACCAGCGGATTGCCGTGGAGGACGGGTCGTCGGGCCCTACCGGGCTGGACGCCACCTACGGCGCGGCGTGACATGCGTGGAGCGAGATATTTTCGTGCAATTGGCTTGAGGCCTCTGAGGTGGCACCGTACCCTACCAGTCCAGAGCTTTTGCTGCTTGCAACGCAAAAGCGAGAGCTTACGACGCAAAAGCGAGAGGTTACGACTACTCCGTACATTCTGCAGCATCCATAAGTCTAAACAGCGGCTGCACATCGACCTCGCCGGACCGGAGCTTTCTGCTTGCTGCTTCTGCAACTACTCCGACGTGATCGGTGGGCTGAATTCTGCGGATTAGCTGCGTCACACTTCCCGCGTCGTGCGGAGTGGGGTGCTTTACAAGGAAACAAGTCTGTTTGGAATTTCAGAGTAACAAGTCAACTTGCCAACTTGGTGTTGAGGCGCAACGGTTCATGCATAGCGGATCGTCGTTAGAGCAGTGGGGAACAAGTTGTTCTTACCATCGTCGGAGGGACGAAGGTTATTGGCGTCCGGTTCCTATTTAGAGGATGGGAGGGACCTTTGGGCTCAATAATTTTTCTGCCCTCGAAAATTATTGGTCAAAAAATCACACGTCCATGTCGTTAGCATGAAGACTCTGAAAAAAGTATTCACCCTGCTGCTGTGAGGAAAGGGAAAGGCGGTGTATGTAATCCGGAAAAAGAGGCCGTCCTGTCGCACAGAACGAGACAGGCAATGCCACGGTGAGACTGAGCCGAACCCATATACGCCTGCTCCACTCCAAGCCAAGCCAACCAAAGCAAAGCTGCGGTAGGGCTACAGAACTATAGCTACATTGCCCCCGCTAAAGATGGCTACACGGCGGAGCAACAGCGGTCCCGCGTGCCGGGGCCGCCGCGATCGGAGCTGGAAGCGTTGGGCACCTGCGTCCGGCAGAGACAACATCACCGGGCTCCGTCGCCGTCCTCAGCCCCACCCCAACCCCGTCGCCGCCGGCGTCGGGTACCCCTCGCGCACCCCGCACTGCTCCTCTTCAACTGGCTGATACTCCAACAGGAGTAACACAACTCGAGATTACGCCTGCCGCGCAGACTGTAACAGGATTCACTTAATGCGATCTCTCCCAGACGGGCCAGACGGCTCGCCATTTTCTTGAGCTCCACTGTCCTGTAATCACTGCCATCACTTTGTCAATGAACCCCACTCATCTCTGTACGGAGGAATGCTTCAGAGTGCAGAGCAAGATTTATAATTTGGTTTGAATCGCTAAAACCATCGTCGACCAAAACCGTTAAAATTGTAAAAATGCATCAAAAACCAATCCGCTGCGGTAAAATCAAAAACCACGAAATCAAACGATATCGAAAACCACAAAAA
Source organism: Zoysia pacifica (assembly GCA_001602315.1). Taxonomy (NCBI): domain Eukaryota; kingdom Viridiplantae; phylum Streptophyta; class Magnoliopsida; order Poales; family Poaceae; genus Zoysia; species Zoysia pacifica. The sequence goes on from BCLH01000468.1 coordinate 146,995, forward strand.
CGATGCAGACCACTTTTGTGGTCAGAGACGAACAGCACAGCAACGTCGAGGGGTGCATGTGCAGCGCACGACAAGGATGGCGGGAGGCCGTGCAAGTCGTCGTCCTCCGCCAAGGAGGAAAACGACCGGCCGGCGACCCTAACGCCGTCGCACTCGCGAAGTTTCCACGGCCAATCGCCGACAATGCTCCCAACCATCAGAGCACTCGCCAGTCATTTTCAGTGCAGTCCAAAATCAAGCTTAACCTCCGCACAATCAAGCAGAGTAGTCACAAGGCACACAAAAAAGTCCAAAATCAAGCTGTGAAGCTGATTAAAACACTGATCATTAATTTACTTTTAACAGAAGATTACATGGGGGAAATTCACCAATGGTGGGTGAATTATAAACTGGTACTAAGGTACCACTAGTACAAAATATGCTGTGCGGGATGATTTTAACAAAAATTGGGCAGTAATCAACAAGTGGGTTGAAATCTACTATATCCTGGACAAGTCGATGCATCATGATATGCATATGCGACAAAGATGCGTAAACATCCAACCTAAATAAAGCATGCTTGGGAATCACCGAAATCAAGCGGCCATCGCCGCTGCCGCTGGAAGGAGATCCGGCCACCTTCCGTCTCCGTCGTCGTCACAACCAGCTGCCATTCTTCACCTCCACACCCCCTTACGCACAGACAGCACGCAAACTACCACCATCACCTACTACTACTAGTAATACATTTCTACAACATTTTTTTCACTATTTTTCTGGGATATTTTCAGCTACCTCAAGAACCCCAAAACAAATCCACCACTCTTCCACCTCCCGGCCTCCGTTCTATCAACTAAGAATATTCACGTGGCGATAGATATGTACAGAGGAATAAGCGGAAACTGGAAGCAACGAAAGGAAACTAAAGATGGCGACGCGATCCTTCTCTGACGGGCTTGATCTTACCACCACCATCACCGTGTTGTCTGTCACTCGCAGAAGAAACTCGAAGAACCTGACCTCAGTTGATGAGTTCGGAGACCCACCCAACGTCCGGGCCTCCGACGCCGGTATTGGCATCGCTGGAGACGGTGCCTTCCTTGCTCAGGCGCTCTAGCACCTTGGCGCGAAGGGCACGGCCCGACTCCACCCTCTGCACAGGTTCCTCCTCCACGCCGAAGCCGACATCCAGCGGCTCCAGGTTGGGCACGAAGCTGGTGGCGGTGGCCATGGTTGCTGGCGTAGCCCTCGGAGTGGTGGGTAGGCTGTAGATGCCCCCAGCCTTAGGCGAACCGTAGGCGACAGCAGAGGCGGGGTAACCGGTCCAACCGCCGGACGGAAAGGAGTTGGCCTTGCTGAGGCGCAGCTGACGGAGCGAGGCAAGGACATCGTTCACCGGGGACCCCACTCCAGGCCAGGACCCGCGGAGGTAAGCAGCGGCCCCGTCCGGCGACAATGGCGGGGAGTCGGAGGGAGGGGATTTTGGTGGCGAGACGAGGGTGCTGGTAGGCGACGAGGACAAGGTCTTATTGAGGTAGCTCTCGAACGCCTGGCGCCGCAGCGGGGACCCGTCGTAGGACTCCGCGAGAGGCGACGCGCCCGAGCCAACTCCCCTCGGACTGGACTGCTGCGGCGGTAGGACGCGCAGCTGATCCGGCGTGTGAGCGAAGAAGCAGACGCGGCGGCGACAGGCCGTACCGTCCTTGCAGGGCTGGGTGCGGTAGCGCGCCGGGTGCAGCCAGCACTCGAACACGCCGTGCGCGAACTCGCAGGCGTCGCCGCGCTTGCACCCGCCCTTGCGGAAGTCTGGGCACGCGGTGCCGGAGTAGTGGTACTTGCGCGGGTCGCGGCGGCGCGCCTTCTCCCCCGGATGCGCGAACGGGCACTCGGTCCAGTCGTGGCTGCGCGCGCGGGTGCACCGCCGCACCTTGAAGTCGTACATGCGGAACTCGTCGCCGGCGTACGCGCCGGCGGCCATCGCGGTGGCCTCCTCCTCGTCGTCACAGGCGTAGTCGTTGTTGGACGGCAAGTACTGCTGCAGCGCGGCCAGGAGGTACGGCGCGGCCTCGTCGTCGCCGGTGTCGACACCGCTCACCGGGAGGTGGTGGTGCTGGGACGCCGACCATGGCGGGGCGCTCATGCCTTCGCCCATCATCATCATCGTGGCTGCTGGAGGATCGATGGTCGGCACTGGGTGGTCTGGTCTACCGGGAGATCTCGTGGACTCGGCTTACGGTTAGAGGCGTGGTGTGGATGTGAACGACAACCCCGACCCGGCGCGCGTTTATATGCTGCTCCGGTGACCAGGGTTATCCCTCATTGGAAGGCATCTGACCAGGGTTAGTAAACCACGGTGAAGCTGACGGCGGAGTTTCCACAGCCATAGGCGTAACTGACACAGATCCCACCCTACACGATATCTCACGCTGACATGTGGTCCAAACATTCTTATGACCCACCCGCAGCGAGAGGATTCGAGATGGGACGGAGAAAAAAGAGCGTCCTCCGGTTTGGACGCGTGGTGGGCGGAGAGGGGAGGTGTCAGGCATGGGGGCCCCGCGTTGGGGACACGTAGGGAGGTGGCCTCGCGATCCGTCCGGCCGTGTAGGGCGCGGGGGCTACCCGCCAGCGCGTCCCGTCCCCGCCGCGGTTTGGGGCCGTCACCGTGTCCGGCTGGGCACTCAGGATAGAGCGATTCGTGTAGGTTCTAGAAACCTTGGGTGGAGACTGGGACTGCGAGTGGCGCCCCCGTTTTGGACGCATGCGGAACGGGAAACTGTGAGTTGGGCTTTGGCTTCCCCAAGCACAACGCGCAGCGCGCAGGCGTGTCCTGCTTTTTGTTTGGCTGTATACTCGTTTTGGTATGCGGTAATATCCAGTTTCTCTTTGCTTCCTTTTTTTTTATACGAGGAGCGCGGAGACTGGATGTGGATAATGCCGGATTTCTTGACCTGTTCTTGGTCGTAGAGTACTGTGACTAAACAATGTCGTTAGCCTGGTTTTGCTTTGCCTTTACGCATGGACACGCAATGCTGTGTATTGATTCTGTATTTAAATCCGAGAAAAGCGTATACTAAATCTCGCATGTAACATCGTAACGGAGTAGTAGCACGCAGACAGATGAGGGGTGTGAGTGGACATTTAAGACTTGTTGGATCCAGAAAATTGTTTACAGCTTGTGTTTTCTTTATTTCAGGGACGCCCCTGTTTATTTAGAAGAAAAAAAAGAACAAACTGACGGCCCCGCGCAATCTAAAGGCCGAAGAAGCGGACACCGCCGGCGAGCTCCGACGCCCGCATCCAATCCAACGGCCCCGTCCCTTTCCCGCGCCACGCAGGCGGCTCCGCCCATACCGCGGCTCACGCCCGCGCGCGTGACCCGCCACGCCGGGCTGCTACGTGGGCGCGGCGCGGATGGCGCGGGGGGACCCGGGGCAATTCCTTTCTTCTCGCGTCGGAGAAACTCTTCCGGGGGCGCGGGGGATAAGACCGAGGGGCTCGCTCCGGCTCCTTTCGGGCCCACCGGTTATGGGTTTCCTTTCTTTCTCCCTTCCCGTGGAACGGAAGGAAGGAGGCGAGTCCGTGGTCGTCCCGCGTGACCGCGTTGCGTTTGGGTAGTTTGTTTCTTGCTCGGTTTTTGTTGGTACGGAGAGAGGGTTTTTTGGGGGTGAAGCAGGAGGCAAGCTGCGAATTCTAAAACGAGGGTCCGGACAAAACAAGACGGATTCAGCTGCAGTGGCTGGCTGCTGGAGTGCGGTCGTCTACTGCTCGACTGTCTCTCGTCTGACACGGGGGAGACATTTGTTTTGAGTGGAGCTTTTTAGCTTAAAAAAAAAGCTGGTTAGTAGTTGAAAAATTAGTTAGTAAAATTTAAATATTAAATATTAATTTTTATAATATATATTTAATTTTTCTTTACATTAAAAGTTAAAAAAATAGTTTTTAGTTTATTTTTATAAAAACTAGCTTTTCAATATTAAAAAACGAGTTTTTCAAAACCACCTTCTCAATTTTTAGTTTTTAAAAAGAAAGCTCAAAGAGTCCACTATCCGCAGAACAGGCGAGCACGGCAGCGCTCGCTCGGCGGGAGGAACGCCAGGGTCCAAAGTCGTGGCAGCCAGTAGTAGCGCTCGTAGAGAATCGAATCGAAACAACGGCAACCCTGCGGCGTAAACCACGGCGCGGACTGTCGCTGACGATTGATTCAGCGGGGTGACCGACTGGGGAAGGCGGTCGCGTTCGGCGTGACGCGCGACGCGCACGGGCGTGTACCGCTGCCAACTGAGGCCGTTCGCTTGGCGCGGTAGTCCTCTGCGTGCCGCCACCGCGCATGAACCCCAACCCCAAAACCGGACAAGGCTCGGGTGCACAGTGCACTGTGCCTACCAGCCCGCATCGCATTATGTCATTATCTAGCGTCGTTTATTTGCATCTTATTCATAAAAATATATAGCTATAATTTGACTTTCAAAAACCTTATTTGACCACTCGTGTTATTCAATTTTTTAAATATAAAAAATAAGTGTATTTTTAATAATAAAATAATTCATAATAAAATAAATTATATTTTTATAAATTTTTTAAATAAGACAAGTGGTCAAATTTAAAATCTAAAAGTCAAAAAATGATTTTTTTTTTGACAAATGGAGTATTAATTTAACTACTTTTCAAAAATGAATTAAACAAATAACTTATTTTCCAATAGATTTTTATCAACCAAGCAAATAAGTTTCTTTTTTAATAAGTTCAACTAAACCAAACAGAACCTATGAATCTACGGAGTATATTACATTGTTGCAGCGTGGTAATCTTTCCCGTATGCATGCGAAAGCACATACTCTCTCTGATTTTTAGAACAATATTTTGGTTAAAATATTTAAAATGTAAATGACCAATAAATTTAAACTTATTAAGTTTAAAAATATACTCTCTCTGTCTCACTATAAGTGACTTTTTGACTTTTTAAATCAATATTTGATCATTCATCTCCTTCAAAAAATTTGTGAAAATATTATTTATTTTATTATAAAATAATTTAGTATTAAATTATTTTAAGCTTAACGTATTTATTTTGTATTTTTATAAATTTTTTGAATAAAATAAATAGTCAAAGTTAATTTGACACTTACATAAAACGAGAAAGTATATAATTAGATTTATCTTAAAAAATATTTATAAAAATAAAAATATATTATTTTTAAATACATATTTTTATAAAAAAATCAAATTATATTGTGTTTTGAAAACTGTGTTAGTGTCAAAATAACTTGAAACAGAGGAGTACATAAAAAAGACGCAGAGCTGTGCGGATAAGTGATTTGGTGGCTACACGAGAGAAACGATCGCTTTGGTGTCAAATTTCGATAAAGAGAGAGGAAAGAAACTACTGCACGCTTAGGCTAAGTAATTAATGACGAACAGTGCGACAGAGTACTGCCGCATGTGGTTCGCTTTGAACGGGGAGGGAGTGAGACTGAGGACCCTATGAATCCCATCAGATTTTGACAGGTATTAGATGAGTTTTAAGAATATTATAAAATTCAATAAAATCTCATAGATTTAAATATTATTTAAAATTCTATACTATAATACACATCAATATATCTAAAATAATAAAATCTCATAATTCAAATAGCGAAGATTTTGAATTTATAGAATTCGAATTAAAAAATTAAAAAATTTAAATAAAATCTCGTAATCTAAACAAGTAAAATTCTGAATTCTTATAATCCAAATTCTAAAATCCAAAAATCTATAATCCAGATTTTAGTATTCAAACGCTACTGAGTGCTGGCATAAACCGGACCGTTCAAGATAAATGCGGATTAGTACTACCAGCAGGGAGCAGTAGCACGCACGTTAAGAAGGGTGGCCCCATGCTGCGCGTATCGAAGACGGCACCAACAACTTTGGCGCCCCATCAAGCTCGCCGAGCTCACCTTGTCACATGGATCCCGGCGTCCGGGTCTGCCAAGGCTGACCGGGTTCACGCACCTCCCATGCATGCCTGGACCCATGGCCTCTGCATTGCCGCCAGTAGAGATACACATGATTTTCGTAGGCGTAGATATTTTCTCTTTGATTGAGTGAGGTAGACGGTACTGTACGAAACTGTACAGATGCAACTCCGACGCAGCTGCCTTTTCTTAGCTTACCAAACGACAAGAGGGGCAGTTGCTCACTTGCTCGGCGTTGAGGAGGTTGGTTACGTGGCGGTACACCTGTTTGCTCCCGCTTTAACTTTCACGTACGGTGTCATTAACGCGTGCGTTTGCAAGCCGTCGTGCGACGCGTCCAGAATGCCCCGGACAGCCTGTGCGGCGATCGCACGGCGCAGGGCGGGGGTGAACTGATCGAGTAGACAGGATGCGTCCTGTCGAGGAAGGGAGCGAGGCACCTTTGCTTCGCTTGGATGGCTTTGCTTGCCCCCCGCATAGGGTGTTTGTTCCCTCGTTCCCTAGCTAGCCCATCCAGCTAAGGCAACAACAGTGAAAGGCACCTCTGTCCCGTCCAGTCCCGTCGTTGCCATTATTCCGATCGAGTGCCTTCTCCAGTTCCTCCCGCGTCGCTTTGCATCAATCCCTTGATTGTGCCTACGCCTGCTCTACCTCTATCTAGCCTTTAGTTCCTTTAACCCGTCCTGCTGCTGCTTGATCCGAGACCGGTGACGAACTAACGTTACGCCGTTTGTAGGGAGCACTGGACTTCCCAGCCGCTGGATCTGGATTCTCAAACACGGTTTCAGGCACGCATATGCCCTCGACTGGAGTCGTACTGAACCCCGTGGATGTGATGATATGCCCCTGGTCCAGGCCAGCTGGGCGGTTGCTTGCTCTCCAGTCCGACCGGTGCAGATACGAGATCAGCCTCGCGAGCGGCCTGTGTGACTGTGTCCTGCCGTTCCCCGAAATCTCCAGCTTCGGTTCCGGGCGAGGCCGCCGTGCACACGTTCCTGGTCCTTGGGATCTTCTTTCTCTTCGGCGAGACGGCTCTTGCTCGCGCCGTGCATGGAGCGTCTGGATAAGCGCGGCGGGCAACGTACGTGCCTTCCTGGAAGGGAGCAACGCGTTTGCGGTGGCGACGGATAGGGTGGGGTTACGGGGGCGTGGTCTTCTGGTCCATGCAGGGCGCGATGCATCCGGTCCGGGATCGAGGATCCATCCGATCCACCTATCCGTTTCAAGGTGCAGTGTTCCTGCTGCACCGCACTGTTTCGATCAACTGCTCGCTTCGCTTTTTTCGAAGGCGCCAGGTCATTCAGCCCAGGCGCCATGATAAGTTTGTAGTACCCCTCGGTCCCCCGCATTTGTTCGTGGCCATCCGCGGTGCCGCGTGGCATGCCGATTGATAAAGGAGGCACGTAATCATTTTTTAATTAGATAAATAGTTAAATATGAATGTCTAAAATTAAAACAATGACATTATTTTGTGACTGAGGAATACTCCTTACATCCATGTAAGATTATTTTTTTCCATTTTTTTTCATTTCTAAAGAAAGGAAATCGTCAAGACTGTTGCTGTAGTGCTTGTAGCACTAAGTAAATTTGTGTTGATAGTAGCAGCTGCAGCCACAGCAGCGGCAAAAAATAATGAGAACTGGACACACCCTAAGTGCTCAAGGACATGGAGGCTCTTCGTCCCTATCTACCGCCCTAAAAAAAGTTTGAAAGAATGTAAAGACCGCGGTAATGGAGAATCCTGTGTGAAAGGTGCTTAGAGCCCAAGGTTAGACCGGCCCCGGCAACTCTATCTATCCGCTTTGGTCTCTGGGTTCCATGTTCCCCGTCACATGCACACCACCTCTTCCTCTGAGACAAAGCAGCTAACCATCCCTTGTTTAGACAGTTTAGTACTACTACCTCTAAGCTACCACTACTAAATGTAATAAGCTACTACTACTGCCTGTTTAGTAGGTCCACGTCGCAATGCGACCACTGGTTGGTTTGCTTGACCGCTTCGGCTGGCGAGATTCCGAGGGCTGCACGTGTGCACGTCCCATGTGGATTACGACCCCAGGCGTGCGAGGTCGTAGAACGCAGATTCTGCCTTAACTTTGCCCTATTTACAACTCGTTCATCTCCTTCTCCTACCAACTATCTTACGTGCCATGCAAGCTCTGTGCTTGAACATGCACACCGGACCACCGGTAGTCCTCTCTTTGACGCCTGCGCCGTTGCAATGGTTCGTTCCTACGGTGACGAGAAGTCGATTGACAATCGTCCAAGTTGTCTCCGGCCAGGCATAACGTGCCAAAGGTCTGTACTATATTTATTCAGTTAGGCTGTCGATCGATTCGACTGCACCGAATCCAAAAGTCCAACAAGCTCCCGAGTTTCGCCCAATGGCGGCACCCGTTTGTGGGCGCAATTATGTGCTGCATCATCTATTTGTGGGAGAGTCTTCACCTTTTCAGAGGCACGGCTGCTCGCTGGTGGTTCCGGCGGAGTAACTGTAAATAGATTACGGAGCAAGTAACAGCGACACGCTGACGTCGACGAGATCGAACTGCCTTAATCTATGGTGGTAACTCGGTTGTGGAGTAGAAGCAGGAGGGACGATATGGCTATGAAGCTACGCATGGTTAAGCGGTCGATTAGAGAGGAGGAGGAGGACACAATAATTGGTATCGCGGCGTGTATCTGAAGCTCCTGTTGAAATGGACCCAGCTCTATCGACGGCACTGCGTGAGCTGAGCAAGCGCCCAACCCAATAGTGTGTTCCGGGGGCCTCCTCTGCGAGTGTAAAACGTTGCTCCTGCGCTAAACCCAACCCAACCGGATTGAAAGAATTTTTTTTTATTTCTATAATTTTTTCTTTAAAATTAAACTAATCTTTATGAAATTTTTGCACAATTTTTACAAAAATTCTAAACAGCCCTGAAATTTTCACGGAATCCACGGCTGAGCTCTGAATGCGCGCCGTAACTTTCCCAATCACTTTGCCCCGCCATGTGGTAAATAAAGAAGGTGGTGGTGGTGCGAGCGAGCCCCCACCCCCACCAACACCACTATGTGAAACGTCCCAACAGCTAACAACGCTCTTGATTTTATTCTGTCCTTCGAGCCTCGTCGGCGCCTCTTGTCCAGTCGAGTAAGAGTAGTAGTACTCTCTTATCCCATAAGATCTTCCCCGTCAGCTCTTGCTGGTGGGTGGCCGGGGCCGGTCAATCCGTTCGTGTCTGACGGCGGCGAAAAGGGCCAGTGTCAAGTAGCTGAACTGAGGTGGTGGGAGGAGCGTGTTCTGGACCAACCCGATAAGAACGAACCGTGGCCGGGCCGGGAAAAGATTGCGATTAGCACTTGCAACGGCGACTAGAACGTCAGTATTTGGATTGCAATACAAGCGAAGTACCCGGCGTCCGAGCCTCCCGACGCAAGTCGTTTAGGGTTAGTGAAACATAATCATCATCCAGCTGATTATGATGGCTCGAGACGGATAAGAATGTGCTGGACTGGACGACGAGTCCGGGCGAGCTCGGGCAGATGGAATGTCGCAAGCTTGCGCGCGCGGCCACGACATGACCATCAACCAATCCTGCTCCATTCACGTCTCCCATAGCGCAACGCAAAGCAGGAATAAACTACCGGATCAGGCAGTGATCGTGGTTGGGCGCCGGTCGACCACGACAGCCTCCGGTTACTGTTGCGGGGTCCAAGATTCGAGGACGAGGCGGCCGTGGCCCGTGGTGGTTAGGATATCATACCAGCACCAAGGGTTACGCGGCGCGACCAGCGGCGGCGCGACCCATCGCGGGGACGGACCGTGGACGCCAAGAGCGGTGACGAGGCGAGCCGTACGCGCTGCGGGATTCCGGGGTCACATGCCCCGGGCGATCCTCCCATGTGCGAGGCTGGCGAGGCGGACCACGTCGCGCACGGGGTCGTCCGTCGCCCTGCTCCCGTCCTTCTTCTGGAAGCCGTGCCCGCGCGGGTGTCGCGGTCGTGGCGGCACGCGGGCATGGGCCGCGCCGTGGGCGTGGATGGACGGGGGACGTGCAAAAACGACGGACGGGGGCCGTGGCACGTGAGGCGGGGCCGCGGCCGCGGGTTGAGGACGGCGCTCCGGCTGGTTGGTGAGCGTTGCCTTGAATTGGACGATGGGCAGGCGGCGTCGGCGGACCTGCGGTGCTGTCCTGCGCGTCACGGTAATGGGTGGCCGTGGCCGATCTGCCTCCCGGCTGGCGACACGGGGACCGCCCGGCGCGGATCGGAGGTGAACGTAGTGACGGATCAAGCGGCGCGGTGGGAGCCGTCGCCGCTTGCAATTAAAACTTCGGCGCCCTATCGCGGCAGACGACTTCACTCTTCTCCACCGATTACGCGTACGTTCCACCATTGATGTGGCTCCGGCCTTGGCCGGGGGACGGTGCTTTGCCCTATCAAAACTGATGGTCTGACGAGAGCCATTAACCGCCGCGTGCCCTTAAAAAAATCCGTGCGCCATGAGGGGGGAAGAGGACCTACGGCGAGGAACTGATGATGCATTAATCAACAACACATCACGCGGTAGTAGAAGCACTACTCCGCAGCAGTTTTCAGCAAGAAAAATTGGCCCAAAGGTACCACGGGAACGGATCCTTTGATATTTCTGTGGCCCAGCAAGCGTCTTCATTCGTTTTCGGTCGGCCTACGGTCCAAAAGAATGCTTCTCACACCATGAAAATGTCATCCAAAAGAATGCTTCTCCCGTTTTCAACGCAGCGGTTTTCGGCGAAAAGAGTTTGGTCAGGACTGATTTTCAGTTTAAAGTTTTTAAATTTTTTAAAAAATTCAAAAAATTTCGAAAATCAGAAAACCAAGTGGTTAACTAGAAAAACCGATCAAACTGATTTAATTTTAAATTAAAAATAATAAATCGGGGAGCTGAGTGGTAAAGCTGAAAAATTGGTCAATTTTCACTCTAAAATTTGACTTTCGCATTGGTCCATTTTTATGATTTACAGTAGTGGTCTTTTTTTCTCGATTTCCACGAAAATCGATCAAGTTTGGCTGATTTTCGGTTCTCGGATGGTAACTGAAACTTTGCTTCAACCATGAAAATTCCAATCCTTATGTCGAAGCACACCCACCAGGAGTGGTTCGCACGTCTCAATCTTTGAAAAGTAGCCTCGTTCGGTGCATACGAGAGGAACGACGGATTATACGAAATTTGTTATGAATTTGGGTAGTCCAGTTGCCAATAGAGTCGCTACGGATCCGAGTACTAGGTATTAAAATCAACGCGAGTATCGCCAAGGGTGTGGATGAGATACTGGGAGACTAGTTCGTGGTTCCTTTTCGTCGCAATTGTCACCTTCAACCTTGTCTATCTCGGTGACAATCTTCGCCTACCCATTCGCTTAGTTCTGTGGTGTTTCTTATAATATATTATACTTCGTAGGAGTAGATTTTTTTACGCATGCAACACATGTTCTTTGAGGGGTAGATAAATACTCTTTCTGTTTTTAAAATAATATCATAACTTTTACAATCAATTTTAACTATTCATTTTATTAAAAAAAATTCTCGAATATGTAAAATTTTAACTTGTGATTCAAATAACTATAATGATAAATCAACTTATATCAAAATATATAAAATTTATTAAATTTTTTATATAACACCGAATAGTAAAAGTTGAATTTAGAAGTCAATGCCGACAGCAATTAAAATATGAAAAGAGTATAACTTTTCTCTTTTCTCACAGAATGCTATTAACGTTAGGAAAAAATACTGCCCTAAAACTCACCCGGATGGCGATAGGTAAAAGCATTAGTACTGACGGAGGGGTATCTAACCCAAAAAAAAAAAAAAGAGAGGTGGTGTTCTTTTAATAACAGGGAAAGATAAAATTAGGACAAGATGTTTTTTTAGAATAAATTAGGACAAGATGTTGGGAGGAGCGACGAACAAACAAAGAAAGTCTAGCAGCAGCAGCTCGTCCAGGTATCCAGTCCAGTACAGCTGTGCCAAACTTTTTCTTCGATGTCAGGTCGAAACCATAAACATCTGCGTCATCACGAGGGACCAAAACAAATGGCCAATCAGTTCGGAACAGCGCCTATGGATGATGGAGTACATCCGTTTTAGGCTGTGTTCGGTTATCAGAGTTTTAGTGGACTGGAGTAGGAATGGAGAGGAATAAGGAGGATTAAATCTTAATCTAGCTTGTTAGAGAATGAATGCTCTCCAATTCAAATTAATCCAGACCCATGACAGGAACAACCGAACGAAACCTTACTGAGTTCAATTCTCGTAGGTTTTATTCTATTTTCTACTATGTACTACTAGTAGATCTTTTTGAATACCATACCAGCTTTGTTGTTGAGTGGATGATTGGTCATAGTGCAGAGCAGAGCACCACCCCGGGTTCCACAAGAACAGTGCGGCTACCTAACCTCTCCAGCAACAGCAGAAGCAGGTCCACAGGTGTTGCAGTTTTAAAACTCGGGAACACTGACGTCAGAAAAAGGACTTGGAAAGGGCCTCTTATCCTTCCATATCCACCGCAAAATCTTATCGGATCAAATGATCAAAGTTCAAAGATAAGATATTGCAGGACTACACGGAGTCCTCGTCCAAGTTCCAAGCCCCGTCTGTCACGTTAATCGACCCATCGACACCCGACACAGCCCTTTTCGCACCTTTAGGCTCTTTGATTCTCATATAAATTTTACAAGAAAATTGTAAAAAAAAAAATCCAGTGTTTCAAGATGCCTTTAGCCGAGCTGCTTATGGTTTTTGGTTTTTAAAAAGTTAAAAGCTAAACCAAAAGGTGAATTTTTATAAAAGCTCTTTCGAGAAAGCAGCTTTTTTTAGCTCAAAAGAAAAACAAGTCTAAACTTGCTTTTGCCAGCTGTGAGCATCGGTTTATATATACTATAATTATAATTATATAGTATATAATTATAATTATAATTATATATTTTTATATTGCATAATTATATATAATTATACTTACATTATAATTATATATATTACATAGTTATAATTATATTTTTATTATAATTATATATTTTACATAAATATAATTATATATTACTATAGTTACAATTATATAATATATAATATATAATTATTTAATATAACTATAATTATATAATTATAATTATTATTATATATACATTATCTTATAATTTCAAAATCCCACAGCTGATTTAAATCAAATGGTTTTTAACTTTTTCACAGTTCATATTATACAATCGCTTTTTCACAGCTCACAACAGTTTTTTCACAGCTCACAGTTCAACCAAATACACTCATAATCTGCCCGCCGTACGTGTCCTAACCCTCCCACTGACGCCGCAATTGTTTAGTCTCGAATCGGCAACCGGGTGGGATCTGTTAGGTAAACTGGCCTGATCTCATTACCGAAAGCAATAATCACCCGCTTACCCGAGCAGGTCAGCAGAATTGTTCCATCGGGGAACGAACGATCGAAAGCGACGCGACCTGAAACCACCGTTGCTACTGCTTTCTCGTGTGTGACTTGCTGTCGATCATCAAGCGACTAATTAAAAACGGGTTAGCGTCTGCGAGTCAGTATCCACTGCGATAATTAATCCCCAACTGAACAAATTAGCTGGTGAGTGAATGGATCATATGGTGAGCTCATCTTTCACCATCATCCCCAGCCCTTTAACATAACCAAACCCAGTCTGAGTCGGAGCCGCCTTTGTGTCAACATAAAGCAGCCAAGTGATGGCACAATGGGTATCGCATCATCGGATCGGATCGGTCAGGAGCCGTTCTTTATTTGCACGGCTGAATTATACTACACCTTTAGAGCTCTTTTGGACGTAAAATTTTTACAGGAATTACAAATTTTTTTTATAAAAATTAATTCAATTTTATAAAAAAAAACACAGAAACAAGAAATTTATCATTCAATACAAAAGGCCTTAGTAGGCTAGTAAAGTCTCGTCTTCGGATGATGCGTACAAGATGGGCGGCATCGTTTTGCCGGGAACGCGACACATACACCACAACTAGCAAAAGCCCTTCTTCCTTTCTGAGACGATCAAGCGAGAGAGAGGTCTGGTCTTCTAGAGACAAATCTTTCTTTCAGTCGTCTCCTCCGACTGTGACGGTCACTCGATTACGTGACCCTTATGGTCCCGAAGAACGGCGTCCTCGGCGACGGACCGTCGGTCTGCCGGGCCGTCGAGATCTTCAGCTCCAGGTCCGGCGCCTGGAGGCTTACCGGAGGCGGCTTTGACGTCGTCAGCAGGGACGGGTGTCTCGGCGCAGTAACGTTCGGTGAGGCGTTGCTGCTGCTGCTCATTGCCGCGGAGCATCGAGGCGCCAGGACATGCTCAGGCGGCTTTGCCGTGCTGCCTCTGATGCCGATGCCCAGAGACAGGGCGGGGAACTCCGTCTCAGACATGGAGCTCGTCTCGTTTCTCAGCTTCAAGCGAGCGTTCAGGCTCGTCGCCCTCTCATCGTTTTCGATCTGAGTGAACGGAAAACGAATTTTTTTTAAAAAAATATTACAAACGTGATGAGTGAAGGTGCTTCAGTTGATGCGTGGCATGGACATGGACGCACCACGTCGAAGAGGCTGGACCTCCTCTTCTTCTGCGTGAGGCTGCTCTGCCTGAGGAAGTACTTCTGCGCGTGGCTGGCGACCTGCGTTGGTGTTCGTGTCGTCACGAAGTGCCGGGAGATGCCTCGCCAGTCGCCCTTCCCGAGCTTCTCCAGCCCGGCCAGGAACCTCCGGTGCTCGTCCTCGGTCCATGGAACCCCTGGTGATGATTAACAACATCCAGAAAAAAAGAGTTTTTTAGGACTTACTGATAAATTGGAGCGAGCTATCTAGAAATTTTGATGTTATGGCATGTAAGCTGCAAGATTTTTTTGAGGCTCCGAAAGTAAACGATTGGGACATGAGGCATCGTCTAGGAAGATACAAACTCTGAAACAACAACCTTAACCTTAACTAAAAGAGTCAGTCAGTCATGCACGAGTTAGGGAAAGCAAAACAGGACCGTATGTCTGACAGCAAATCAACCATGAACAAGGTGTGAGCTACAGCTACTGCAACGAACTTGCCAAGAATTCGCACGTTGCGATGAACTCACCCTTCTTCCTCTCCTGAGCCCTGCCCATGAGTCCGTCCGAGAGGTACCCGTTGGTCATCCTCCCGGCGGTCTCGTCCACGGAAACAAGCGACGAGGACGATGACGCGGACGGCGAGGAGCTGGCGGCACCGGCAAGAGCAGCCGCGTAGTACGCCGGTGCGGAAGACGACAAGCACTCCATGCTGAAGCACTTCTTCATGGGCGTGGGAGAAGCGCCCGCGTGCAGCTGCACGCCGAACAGCCGCACACCGTCGCTGCCGTAGACGCCGGTGCTGTCCATGCTCCGGTGCCCGCCGCCGCTGCAAGTTCTCGAGTTGTGGCCATTGTTCCCACAGCTAGAGCACTTCCTA
>BCLH01000469.1:0-37540 GCA_001602315.1 Zoysia pacifica
TATTGAGATAGACCAATTTTAGATATGATGCATGCAAACTTTAAATGATTAGTTTGTAGTTATTCTTTTATGGTGAAGAATGAGAAATTTTAAATTTTAATATTAATATATTACTCCCCCATCGAGTTTTATAAGTGGTTTTGGAGCTGAAATGAAAAGTGGGACGTTCTGAAAACGAGGAGTAGAGAGATAAAGTGCAAATGTATTAGACAGAAAAAAAATTGTCTTGTTGGTGAGAATGATTTATAATTTGGAAAAATTTGAGGAGCCTAGAATAACTTATAATTTGGGACGAAGGGAAAATTTTTCATAATTAGTTAATCTATTTTTGTTAGACCGTAGCATTAGCACGGGTATTGAGACTAGGTAAATAAAATTTGAAAGAATTTTAGTTGAACTGCTACAGTAAACTGTTATGTTTCGCCGGCTTACTATGTAGTTTTACCGTGAATAATTTTTCAAATCTCAAAACCTCTTCGGCTTACCACTTATTTTCATTTTTTATTTTAAAAAATAACTAAAAACCAATCAACAGAAGAAACCGCGTCCAAAGGCTTTGTGTCTACCGCGTGTTTTGAGGTTGAATGACATATGGACGCACATGATGACTGCCTTCGAACGGCTATATACTGATCAGATTTTAAAATAGACTCAAATAAATATAGATTGTTCATTTACACAAAATTTGAGGCTTAAATTATTCTTTTACCATCTAGGAGATAAAAGTTTTTTAATAGTTATTAATTGCTGAATAATTCAATATGAAAAGTTATTAGTGAATTTTGGCAGGTGACGGTAATCAGAGGTATATTTCTTTATATAAATCAATGGTTAAGATCAAATTTATGTTTTACCTCCTAAGAAGTGAAACGACATCACTTGTCTATTTTAAAAAGACACTATACTGTAGTTGCTTAGATCAACTCCAATAGTATCATGTGGTGCACAGATAAGGTTAATGCTTCAATTTCTTGATTGAGGTCATGAGTTCAATTCCTAATTTCTCTTATATATTTTGTAACATTTGACATTAAATTATCTTAACTATGCATCAGGCTAGATGGGCTGCCGTGCCTAAATGGCGTGACCCGACACGATTAACCATTTTTGTGTCAAGTTGTGAGCCGCTGTTCGAGTTTGTGGACTAGTGCTGCATGGCCCATTAAATACGCCGTGCCAGACCGGCACAAAATTTTAATGGGCCACCTTTTGGCCATCACTAGCTGAAGCCGCTGCTCGTCGTGTGGCTGGTGCAGTGGTGCTCCCCAACTTCAGGGGCGCGTCACGCACAGGAAGGTGAGCTCCTGAGCCTGAGCTGCTTGCTCGTCGGATTCTGCGTTTTGGTTTCAGTTTTACTGTTGCCAATTTGGCAGTGTTTGATTCGTACTTTCCCTGAAGCTGCCATTGGATGCTTCACCGGCCATTTTTATATTCAGGCACTTCGAAAAAGCTAAACATGATCGTCAAATGGAACGGTCCGTGCTATCAATTTCCTTTCTAGCGCAAAAACCTAATCGTCCGAGCAAGACAATTAGTTGATCGATGCACCGTCCAGTGTTCGTTAGTTTGCATAGGACCTGTAAGATGAGACAAAAAGGTTACAAAATAAATGTGTTGACACCCAAAAATTATAGGGCCACCGAAGTATCCGGTATGTTACCGGAGTGTCTGGAGAGCTCTCTCGAGTTCAGATACTTAGCCCACCGGAGTGTCCGGCACGCTGCCAGAGGGTACGCTGAGCCCTCTCGAGTTTGAACATTTAACCCATCGGAGTGTCTGACACGTTGTCAGAGTATCCGGTGAGCCCTTTTGAGTTCTCAGAATTACACAACGGAACCTCCGGTATTTTACCAGACACTTTGGTCGCCGTAGTGTCTGGCACTCTACGGAGACTCCGCAATGCTGATTTAGTAAAATTTTCAGCAAATTGATTCTAATTTCTTTCCTAACTCTTAGGATTAGTTGCCCTGCAAGATAAGACCATCTCTACAGAGCTCCATAGCTCGTTGAGGATCATCCTAATCGAACCTATTATTTTACCTTACATTTTTTTTCTTCTCCCAACCCAAATTCTCTTACTCGACTCTCGTGCTGTTCTTCCTTTGTGCCGGCGACATTTGAAGGCGATCCGACTGGCCTGACCGAGCTCGGATCATCCCTAAGATGACTCTCCTTCGACGAGGTCCCGCTCGAGACGGGATTGACTAGGTGCTAACCCAAATCTAGCGTTGAAGAAACGTCAGCATTCCCGCACACCGACGTGTGAGCGGTGTCTTGGCCCGGACCTAATTTCGACGTTAACACACTTTTTGACGATTCCGCTGGGGAACAAGTGATCCCAGTTACACAAACTGAATTGTTGTTTTCCATCATGAACTCCGATATCTCCGCGACGAACATCGTCATATCGTCCTTGGAGGAGTTGGCCGAAGAGACGCACAAGGCGTTGTTCAAACACCAGAAGGCCTCCGAGGAGGCGCGCAAGGCGTGCGAGGAGTGGGAGCTGCAGATGTACTTGGTGTGTTTCAAGAAGGACCGCCAAAGCGCGGTCTCTCCAGTGAAGGAGCCTGTTTTTCCGACCGTCGACGACGACGCGGCCTTGGATGCTGCTAATATAAAGACATCTTCGCACCCTCCTATTACTTTTAAAGACCTTTTATATTACTTTGTCAACATAAAAAATGTCTTAATGAATGATATGCAATACATGATTCAAGAGAATATGTCGAAGTCTAAGAATGTTAATATTGCATCGTCGTCTCATATTGCACATGTAGGTCCTCCTACTAGTACATCGGCGCCCACTACTTCTAGTATAGAACAACCTCCGTATAGCATGCTGTTGAACTCATTTAGTGGACAATCTATTTTTCTCTCTCATATACAAACTAACACATTGGTAGTGTCTCTTGCTAGCGTAGAGCCAATTACTAACATCCTCAATCTGACTATGAGCCGATTGAATGAATTGGCTATGTTTGTTTCTCCTTACCATATCGCTGCATATAGCACACCACTTATCCCACCGAGCAGTACAGGTATCCCTCATGGCCCCGTTCCTAATAAATTGTTTAGTGCCATGAAAACAAGTCTACACCCTTCACCACCAGTCGCGTCCACTAGGCCACCCATTGTCAGCATAGAGGAGTGTATACTGCGCATTAAGGAGGATTTAAATAAATAATTTCATGAAACGCTAGGTGTAGACCTTAAAGGGAGAGACCAAATTTATGAAAAACTATACCCCACGTATTTTCATTCGGTCCTATATCTCGTTGGATGACATGTTCTCGACTTTGTCAAATTCAATAGTGAAGATAGCAAAACCACTTGGGAATGCTTAGTCAATACGTAGCACAACAAGGAAAAGCGTGTTTTTGTGAAGCTTTGAAAGTACGGTTATTTTCTTATCACTAACCGAAACCGCTTTTTCTTGGTTTTCATCTTTGTCTCCGAGCTCCATTTTCACATAAAAGTCATTAGAGCGTAAATTTCATGATCATTTTTACTCTGAGGACAACGAATTGAATGTCACACTTGACATCGGTTCGACAAGGGAAAGAGAAACCCGTGGTTGATTATCTTCGGTGGTTTAGAGATATTAAGAACCAATGCTTTAATTTAACAATTTTTGAAAAAGATTTAGTCGACTGGTTTACGGTCGCATCTTAGAGAAAAATTGGAGGGATATGATTTTCTTACACTCACCCACCTCCAACAAAGGGCTTCGGCTCAAGAAAGCCGAAGCAAAAAAAAATAAAACATGACTACAAGACTTGCCGTAGTGTGCACATCGTGGAATGTGATTTAGATAGCTCCGATGATGATTCCAATGACATCTTGTCTGTCGAGTTCGTTTGGCCCTCTAAGGCTAAATCATTTGATTGTGATTCACTCAAACTGGTTCATAAGAATCGGAAAGACGATATGAAATACACCTTTGATGTAGCTAAATGCGATAAAATATTTGATGAGCTGCATAAAGGTGGATACATTAAGATCACATATACTTTACCTTCGACGGATGAGATTAAGCATAGGGCATAATGTAAATGGCATAACTCTTATTTTTATGCTACTAATGATTGCAATATTTTCCGTCGACAAGTCCAATTGGCCGTTAATGAGGGACGATTGAGTCTTAAGGAGATGCAGATCGACAAGCACCCTTTCTCCATCAACACTGTAGAGCTCAACCCTGAGGTATTGATTCAGCCTCATCAAGCCGATACAACCAAAGGGAAGAACGTGATCATCGAGGAAGAGATGTCTGTTTCTCCAAGTGAGAAGGGTGCCTCTAGAAAAGTGATGCTTGAGAAGTTCTCCGATGATCAAGAGTCTTTAAAAGTCACCTTCCAAGACTCTAGACCCGAGGGCAAGCTCCATAGCTCAAGATGATAAAGCCGAAGAATCCTGAAGTGGGCAAGTGGAAGGTAAATCAAGGCAAAGCCACGGATCGGAAGATGAGACCTAAAAGCGCATTCGACCAGCTCATGACTAAGTACAAGAATCAAAAGACCAATTTAAATAATCGATCTATGAAGCAATCAAGATCACCACCTAGGAGAGGCAGCCCATCTAGGAAGGAGATGAGGCTAACCGTGAATGTGCACGGGCCTCCTCCTCCTTTTTCTCCACATAGCTTCGAAAGTACCGCCACAATGGTTCCATCCTATGCCTTGCCTATCGTTCCTGGTGTGGCATCCATACATGGGACCGTGGATGCCATGCCACTGATGCCTATGTCACTGAGGCCCGTTCCACCGATGCCGTATCCGCCATTTCATCCGAGGTGAAACGGACCGAGAGGAGATGTCTTCACAAGGCTCTCCAACCCTATTTCGGATCGAACAGATTCTCGACCGATCAAGATTCAAGGAAGGAGCTCCACCATCGCGCCTAAGCAAGAGTGCCGCTCGAAGCAAGATAACGAACCTGCTCCCTCTACCGTTGTCCATCAAGAGAGTGCATCCGGAGGTGTCGTGAAAATCAGCACAATCGATGTCAAAATCGAAGGAGTCTTCACGGGGCCAATCACTTTGAATGATCCGGTCAAAAAGGTCTCCCATGACCAAGAAGCTAGCAGCAGCAAGAGCTCCTCTAAGTACACGCAACCGAGGTGGTGTCCGCCTGACTTGACCCATACTCAAAAGAGGAAGCTCCAAAGGCTGCGTCTCCGGAAGATGCGAGAAGAGGAGACGTAGAAAAAAGAGAGATGAGGTCTTCAACGAGATCAAGCTGATGGTCTCTCGAAGTAAGCAGTGGAGGGTTAAGAAGCCCAGGGCCCCTACTCCACCGATGACGAAGGAAGCGGAGACTACTCCGAGGCCACTTGGTTTGGCCGACGCCGTCTTGGAAGAGGACTCCGCCCTCGCCCACGAGAGACGTCGATATGTTCGAGTTCGACGATGACGATCTCTTGAACTATGAGACTACACCGCCTCGAGAAGATATGGACATTAACACCATTTGCTTATCCCTTTCTGATTATTCGCTTATAGATGAAGAAAAAGTCATGGCACAATTCGACTTTGGGCCCAAAAGTGCTATCTTCAAAAAGCCCGAGGAATCGAAGAACCATTTGAAACCTCTCTATGTGAGAGGTCATATTAATAGCTCACCGATTTCTCGCATGCATGTAGACGGCAGTGCTATTGTTAATCTAATGATGTATTCTTTGTTTAAGAAGCTAGGTAAGACCGATGACGAGCTCATCCAAACCAACATGACTTTCAACGGTGTGGGAGGAGGAGACCCTATCGAGGCTAAAAAGGTCACTTCTGTGGAACTCACCGTTAGAAGCAAGACAATGGCTACCGCTTTTTTTGTTGTCGATCTGCGCGGTAGTTATAGCTTGATCTTAGGGCGTGTTTCGATTTATCCCAATAAATGTGTTTCTTCTACCTTACACCAGTTCTTGATACAATGGATTGGTGATGATATAAAGGTTGTCTATGCAGATACATCGGCTTGTGTTGCTATAGCCGAATCATCTTCTTTGCCGCATGATACTATCAAGTGCTTGATCGGTTTAGACTTGATGGATTATGATTTTCTTAGCGTGACTAGAGATGGTTTTGTACCCGTCAATGTAAAACTGATGGAAAAGGCTCAACCATATAATGTGATTTAATGGAGCCTAATCTTGATTGGTTGCAAAAGAGAGAGGAACACCATCGGTTCAATACGAATGATATGCGCGAAGCTATCGAGAAAATAGAAAATATGGATAAGTTAGAACAAAGATTCACATCGGCCGATCCTCTTGAGGAGGTGAACTTTGGCAGCGATGATAATACAAAACCAACTTATATAAATAAAAAACTAAAAGCCGATTATAAGGTGAAGTTAATCAGTTTACAAAAAGAATAGGTGGACTATTTTGCATGGTCTTATAATGAAATGTCAGGATTGAGCCGCGAACTAATTGAGCATCGGCTTCCAATAAAATCTGGTTTTAGACCTTTTAAGCAACCGATGAGGAGGTTTAACCTGAATATGCATGATCAGATTAAAGAGTAAATTGACCGATTACTTGATGCGAAATTTATAAGACGTTGCAGGTATGCGGAGTGGATCTCCAACATCGTGCCTGTAGAAAAGAAGAACACCAGTAAGATTAAAGTTTGCATTTACTTTAGAAATTTGAATAGAGCCACTCCTAAAGATGAGTATCCTATGCCCATAGCCAATATGTTGATTAACAATGCTTCCGCCATAGATTATTAGCTTCTTTGATGGTAATGCGAGATATAACCAAATCTCCATGGCTGAAGAGGATATGTCAAACTGCTTTTAGATGTCCTGATTTTGTAGGATTGTTTGAGTAGGTTGTTATGACTTTTAGGTTAAAGAATGCGGGTGACACATATCAAAGAGTCATGAACTTTATCTTCTATGATTTGCTTAGTGTTATCATAGAGGCTTACATAGATGATTTGGTGATCAAATCAGTCGCTTTAGACTCTCACTTGGCTGATTTGCAACTTGCTTCGGACCGAATGCGTCGTTTCGGTTTAAAAATGAATCCGCTCAAATGTGCTTTTGTTGTATCGGCGGGAAGTTTTTAGGTTTCATAATTCATGAAAAGGGCATAAAGGTAGATCCTAAGAAGATAGAAGCAATTAGAAACGTGCAAGCGTCTACATATAAGAGAGAGTTGCAAAGCTTCTTAAGAAAAGTGAATTACGTAAGGTGATTCATTTTCAACTTGTCGGGAAAGATTAATATATTTACTTCTATTCTTCGGCTAAAGAATGATGCCAAATTTACTTGGGGGGTAAAATAGCAAGAAGTTTTTGAGAAGATCAAAGAGTACTTGTCTTCGCCACCAGTGCTTAGGACATCTAAGGGAGGAGTCCCTTTCCGTCTCTACGTAGTGGTGGAAGATGATGTGGTTAGTGCTGTTTTGACACAAAAAGCCGAAGAAAACAAGTACATGATCACCTATGTGAGCCATCGGTCGGTGGACGTGAAAACAAGGTACACTATCATTGAAAACTATGATTTTCTTTGTATCATGCTTGCACCAAGTTGAGACATTATTTGCTATCTAGCACTTGTGTGGTTGCTTGTCAAATCGATGTTATTAAACATATGTTGCATAGGCCGATTTCTAGTGGTAGGCTTGGTAAATGGACTTATGCATTGATTGAATATGATTTAGCTTATGAATCGCTGAAATCCATAAAAGGCAAAATTGTTGCTAATTTTATTGTTAAACATCGGATTGATTTAGAACATGGTCTAGATGTTGCTTATGTTACTTTTACCCCCTTGGAAGTTATATTTTGATGGATCGGTTTATAAAGAGGGTCAAGGTGTTGGTGTGATTTTAGTATCTCCTCATGATGAACACTTTAAATTTTCAAATCGATTAGAGTATGACTGCACCAATAACCAAGCTGAATAACAAGCATTGTTGTTCGGTTTAGAGATGTTGAAGTCCATGGGAGTTAAGTATGTAGAGGCTTTCGCTGATTCATTGTTAGTAGTGCAGCAAATTTTTGAAAATTTCCAATGCTTAGACGGATCATTAAATGTCATCTTAGATAAGTGTCTTAGACATCATTAGAAGAATAGATAAATTCAACATACATCATATGCCTAGGCTAAAAAACAGTGGAGCCAATGAGTTGTCTCAACAAGCATCGGGTTACGATGTAAGTTAAGATAGATTTTCAGTCAATAAGAAACCGATGCTTAAGGTGTTAGGAATTAGACCGTTTGGACACTAACATGTTTAATCATGATAGTACCGAATCACTTGATTGGAGGTCATCTATAATTTTATACATTCGTAGCTCAACCCAAAGTGTAGATAAGAAAGTTCGGCATATGACTTTTAAGTATACTTTGATCGATGGTGACTTATATCACCGAACAAGGATGATATGCTTTTGAAATGTTTGGGTGATGACGAGGCTAGAGTAGCTATAGGAGAAGTTCATAAGGGCATTCATCAAACGGCTCCAAAAATGAAATGATTGTTAAGGAGGACCAGATTCTATTGGCCAACTATAATTGCCGATTGCTACCACTACTACAAAAGATGTGAAGAGTGCCAAAGATTAGGAAACATTCAATTGGCACCCGCAGCCATGATGAATCCTGTTATAAAATCATGGCCATTCCGAGGATGGGAATTGAACTTCATAGGGCAAATACATCCTTCATCTTCGAAGGAACATCGTTTCGGGTTGGCCGCAACGGATTACTTCACCAAATGGACCGAAGCGGTGGCTCTCAAGAACATGACGCACAAAAAGGTAATTGAGTTCTTTACCGAGTATATTATTCATAGATTCGACATACCTCAAACTTTAACTACCAACCAGAGTACTTCCTTTACGTCTAGTCATGTTAAAGAGTTTACCGAATCCTACAGAATTAGGATACTCAATTCATCTTTGTATTATGCTCAGGCCAATGGTCAGATCGAGTCTAGTAACAAAACATTGATTAAACTCGTTAAGAAAAAGATAGAGGATGATCCTAAGAGATAGCATGAAGTCTTATTGGAAGCATTGTGGGCTCATCGGATATCTAGGTATGGGGCAACTAAGGTAACGCCCTATGAACTTGTGTATGAACAAGAGGCTGTTTTACCCATCGAGGTAAATTTAGGAGCTCTAAGGTTAGCCAAATAAAATGATTTATCCACCGATGAGTATAGAACTTTAATGCTAGACAATATCTATGAAGTTATCGATAAGTGTTTAAATGCCTTGAAAGAAATTGAGAGAGACAAGGCTCGAGTTGCTAGAGCCTACAATAAGAAGGTAAAAGTCAAAACTTTTCAGGTGGGCGAATTGGTTTGAAAACCTATTTTGCTCGTAGGCTCAAGAAGCAACAAGTTCAAAAAATGGTCTCCTAGTTGGGAAAGGCCATACAAAATAGTAAATGTCATTGCCGAAAACACGTACATATTGAAAGATGTTCGCGGAGAATCATTACCTAAGGCCCTTAACGGCCGATACTTGAAAAAGTACCATCCAAGTGTATAGCAAAATGCGTAAGAGAAAAGTGACCGATGTGAAGAACATCATTGCCAAGGTTGAATACAATAGCCGATGAGTCAAGAAACACATCGCCCTTAAGAGGTTTTCAGGTGGCTAGATGTTTTATGATGTAGGAACTTAAAAAAAATAGAGGACATATGTTGACATTCAAAAATCACAGGGCCACCGGAGTATCTGACACGTTGCCGGAGTGTTCGGTGAGCCCTCTCAGGTTCGGACACTTAGCCCACGGAGTGTCTGGCATGTTGCCAGAGTGTCCGATGAGCCCTCTCAGGTTCGGGCACTTAGCCCACCAGAGTGTCTGACACGTTGCCAGAGTGTTCGTTAAGCCCTCTCGGGTTCGGGCACCTGGCTCACTGGAGTGTTCGGCACGCTGCCGAAGGGTCCGGTGAGCCCTCTCGGATTCGGTCATTTAGCCCACCGGAGTGTCCGACATATTGCCAGAGTATCTGGTGAGTCCTGTTGGGTTTCCAGAATTACATGACAGAACCTCTGGCATCTTACCGGAGACTTCTGTCACCGGAATATCCAGCACTTTCGTCGGACACTTCAGTAATGCTGATTTAAAAAAAATTTCAGCAGATTGATTCTAATTTCTTTTTTAACTTGTGAGATTAGTTGCTCTACAGAATAAGATCATCTCTCCTCTATAAAACAGAGGCCCATGGCCGGTTGAGAATCATCTCAATCGAATCTATCATTTTGCCTTACACTTTTTGTTCTTCTCTAAACTTTAACCCCTTTACTCGACCCTCGTGATGATCTTCCTTCGTCTTGGCGATGTTTGAAGCCGATTCGGCTGGTCTGACTGAGCTTGAATCATTCCTAAGATGATTATCCTCCGACGGGGTCTTTCCTGAGACGAGATTGTGTAGGTGCTACTTCAAACCCGACGTCGAAGAAACATCGACATTTCCGCACACTAATGTGCGAGCGGCGTGTTGGACCGGACCCGATTTCAGCGTCAACAAAATGCATCGCTGCAAAGAGCACTATATGGGTAATCCTCTCTAGCTGAGCATGTAGTGATTCATCTACCCTCTCAATTATCAGTTGCGCATTTCCTACTGCCATTCTGCATTATTAAGTTACAGCCCCAAAGTTTCTGTTTTAACAATAATTTTTTTTTTTAATATCATTGATCCAGTTGTTCGGTTTACAAGTATGCGTCGGTGCTTGTGATGGAGAGCTAACCTCGACGATGAGCGAAGGCTGGCGATCTGGATCTTGTACTCTTTCATTACCCTCGTGGACATGATCCTGGTACAACAATTTTTGTTTCTTTATCTTGTGCAATTGCGCAGTGATGTTCACCCATGTATCATGGACAAGATTAAGTGTACACATGATTCATTTCCATTGTGTGCAATCTTGACTGTTATGGTAGACTCGAAAAAAAAAATCTCTGAATTCCTGCATTCCGGTATGGTATAACTTCAAGCTGATGTTCGTGGCCTGTTGGTGCTCCAAAATATTTCAGTGGAGCAGCAGTCATCTATGACAAGTTTAAGAACATGCGGCCAACACTACACCACAGTACAAAATTAGCATCAAGAGTCAGTTATTAAAGACTTATAGC
This sequence comes from Zoysia pacifica, assembly GCA_001602315.1. Classification (NCBI taxonomy): domain Eukaryota; kingdom Viridiplantae; phylum Streptophyta; class Magnoliopsida; order Poales; family Poaceae; genus Zoysia; species Zoysia pacifica. Next base: position 11,101 of record BCLH01000469.1, read on the forward strand.
GACGTCATTATTAACGAAAGACGGGATCGGTTGCTAAATCTTTTTTAACGATCAACTGTCGATTGTTATATCGGCTTATAAGGATAGAAAAGAAATTGTTATAGATGGGCTGTGGTACAGCGCAGTGAAGAAGCATAGCATAAATGGCATTATCGCTGCTAGCCTGCTAATGCTAGTATAGTTACGATAAACCAGCACAATGATTTCGTGGTTTCTCAACAAACTGGCAACATTGCTTTTCAGCAGGCATAATTGAATTTCTTAGTTCCGTAGAAACTCGGAACACGAAGAGTGCAGTTCCAATGAAGCATAAAAGTATTCAACTATCAGCGTTTGTCATGAAATTGATATAAGGCGTTTTTTTGCCAACAAGCTAAAGTTCAACAACGTCTAATAGAATCTTAACCATACAGATATAAAAATGAAATAATCAATATTAAAGAAAAAAAATTAAAAAAAAAATACTCCCTCCATTAAATGATGTCGCTTAGTACATCTGATTTGTATTACCTATAGCTCATGTTTTTATTGTCCGAACGACCTCATTTTCAGAATGGAGAAGTATATTTTTAAAATAGAGTGTGCTCTCATGTATCTTCACAAAAAAATTGAACTTATAAATTTAAATTGTACAAAGAGAAGAAAAAAATATAAATAAGACGATACATTGCATACATCAGAAAAAGTTGAGAGTATTGACTCAATATTTATTGTCAATAAAATGTACAAAATGGATTAGTCAGATGAGTAAAATATATTTGCGCAAAAAAAAATGACGTGTTAGGTAGGGCATCCAACCTTAGTTCACCGGAACTGTTCTAGAAAAAATTTCCTTTATCAAACCTTTTTATAGAAGTGCTTCAGCTTCCCTAGAAAACTTTCCACAGGCTCCTGCCGAGCTAGTTAGTTTTAGAGATGCTAAAGCCCTGTCAAATTGGCCCTGCCACGTTGACCCTTTCGGCCATTCCTGTAAGGAATACCACTTCATTCTCAAATTTTTTGTTTTTAAGGACTGCAACTCTATTTTACTTTGAACTAAAGTTGTTCTTCTAACGACAAAAAAAATAAAATGGTGGGATACTCCAGTGTCCGTAATATTAATAATTGGCATGTAATATTGAAAACTCCTCCAACCTGATTTCTTTGAGGGAAAAAACTCAAACATTTTCATGTGGATTGTGGTTGTCATATCCTACAGTTGGGCCGAACTTTAGGATATGACAAGCTTAACCTATGGGCTTTGATCGTAACATCTCCGAAACTCATTGAGCTATTGGGTCCAAAATATTGAGCTAATTAAAGAAAGTCCTAACATTTTCATGTGTATTTTATCTCAATGCGGGCTTGCCCATCCACTTACCCTATCTAAGCATTCGATTATCTAAAAAAAAAATCTAAGCATTCGATGCTGTTTTCTGAGCTTTGGTAAAAGTTGGAAAGCTGAATAAAAATTCCAAAATTGCAGCAAACTACATGCATATAAAAATTAATCATGTAAAAACAATAGAATCCATGCACAGCTGAGATCATTACCAACATTTCAGAAAGGAGGACGAGAACTCTTCTTCCAAAAAGTATTTGTTGTTCGCTGCATCTGTACCAGGAACAGCAGATCCTGTCTTAATTAGTAGAAAAAATCGTGCAGGTGCGGTCTAGCTGCCTACACCGATCACACAAACTAAGTGGTCCCTAATTCCTATTGCAGACCCAATAATGCTTGAACTGTATGCAGTTGCAGGCACTAATGTTGTGTTGCAGAGGGACTTTTCCATCAGGCTGGGGTACGGCTTTCCTTTGAAAATGGCCAACTTAAATAAGGCAATTGTGGTCCTCATTTTTTGGATGATGGAATAAATTGCAAAGTTTTCTGCAAAATTGCATAGTTCCAATAACATTTGTATTCCTACAGCATGCATAATTAAGTAAAGAAAGGAAACGAGAAAGATAATAAAAAGTAAAGATTACCACTCCAATGTACTACCAAGGAGCACATATAGATCGAGACAGTCCGTACAATTAAATTTTGACGGCGCGTAAAAGAGCAAAACATTTGTAAGAATTATATGCACGATTGTGCTTTCAGTCGCCACTAAGGCCGTTCAGATCGTTGAGCATTGATGAAAAATGGATGACCTGCCGATGGGGAGATATGATAATGATACAAGACCCGCGGCATGTGCATACCTGGACGGATAGATCATGATGAGCTAAACTGAATACTTCTACTACATACCAGAACTAACCATATTCATTGTTAATAATAGCGCATTCTTCCGTTCTGGTTTGGTGTCAAACTGGTGTCTGATAACGAGCTCAAAATCAATTAGTTGGGCATTATTTGTTCCAAAAATTTCCTTGTTTACATAGCAATAATATATACAATTTTTTCTTAAACAGTAAACTGAACACACATATCATTTTTCAGGCGTAGTGGGGTTACATTATCAGAACTTGGCACACATATTATGAATCTGCAGAATAAATGAAATGAACGGGACCGCGCTTGCGCTCAAAGTTAGAATGTTCATCCGCACTTCGCAGCGAGACATCAGGGAACAAAGAAGCAGGTATGTGAATTTCGGCCGTTGGCAGCATTGATAGTCAGTCAGGTCCATACAAAAGTAGAAGGGCACCAAAGGCAGCAGCAGCAGCCCTATGAATTTTGGCAGTTGGACGCCCCGATCGTGCAGCTCGTCACTCAAGCTCAGCGCGGCTAGCGCTCCCAATCTTGAACCTTGAGATGTGCACGCAAAATGTGGTCCTTAATTTGCTCGTTGCCGTTCACTGTTATCTTCTACATGTTGCAATTGATTCACATTTGAGGCATTGCTATTCAAAGCTAGAATTTAAAAAGTTTATCTTATATCCGACTCTATAGGATCAGAGATTGGAGAATGTCTTGTATCTACTGTTTATATCTTCAATTTCTCCATGAGTCACTATAGAAGGACACTTGATCAATAGAGTTCTCAGCTCCTAATTTTTTAAAATCACTTTTGATTCTCATGTGAACTGATTCTATGGTTGAAAGTAATTCTCTAAGATAAACTACTAGATGGACAGAATCACTTCACAAAATTAGATTAGGATAAGCTATTTTTTTTATAGCTCACAACCACTTAGCTCATTTCAGAAAATTAGTTTATTAAATCAAGCAAGAATCACTTCCTCTAAAAATCAAAGTTTAGCAGAGTTACCTCTGATTCTGCCTGATTTTGCCTGAGAATCAGAGTTGAAAGTTCTGCCAAAGAGACCATTATGAGTGATGGAGAAATGTAGCTGATTCATGACAAAATTCCGGTCATATAATATGGAAAAAAATGCAAAAATGTATGTGTTGTGTTGTAAAGTAGACTAGTCATTTCTGTGAACCGAGGACGACGACAATACTAATTACCCAAGATTATAGAAAAAAAAGTCGTAATCCTTCTAGTAAAAAACTTGTAACTTTATTTTTGAAGTTTAGAAAAAGTTTCTGATTTCTGATTCCTCTATGGAAAAGTTAAAGATTCGTAACTTGTGATATGAAACTCCGCCTGCCAACTTTTGTAATGTACTTGGAGCTTGATAACTAACGACAATACACAATCCTTGATTTCATAGTTATGCAATGAGGCTGTCAAATGTCGAAAGTCAAAACAAAAAATAAACCTAGTAGTTTGCAGACTGGACCTTGATAATGTAGTGAACCAGCCAAGTGAGATGACTGTCCTATGACGACATATAGGCGAATCAAAACCTGCCCCCCGTGACAACCTACAGTCATGGTAGCTGCTAGTCCTAACAAACCTAGAAGAATGCCTGGGAGGGCATCAACAGGGTCATCCTAAAGGCCAAACAGATGCATAACCAAAACCACTGGGAGTGCATTCCGACAAATGTGTCGCGCTCGCTACTTCTACTCTTCCAGAGCAACACGTGTCAGTCACGATAGGAAGTTTCTGTTGGTTCTGATTGCTAGTGATGCAGAGTTGGGAATTAAAAGGGAACAGTGGGCAGAGATCAGGCATTAAAGTGCATGGGTGACGAGAAGGCGGTGGCGCCGCACATCGAACGGGGGCCGGATTCCGCCTGCGCGCAATGCCGGCGACAGGGACGACACGGCCGGGGCTGCATGATTGGCGCGTGCTCGTCATGGGCACACATCCCGGCGGCCGCCGGGACTGGATCCCAGGCTTCCCAGCCCGGCGTGCATCTAGATTTTGGAGGGTGGTTGTTGCTGCGAAGCTCTCTTTCCTTCAAGCCTAGGACATGGTTTTGTTCTGAACCTGGTCAGCCTAAATAAGTCCATGGTGGTCCCAGTACACGTATACAATACCCGCGGCATGCCCAGACGTGGAAGGGTCGATAGAAGTGTAGATCTTGATCAGATGGACAACATTTGGCACTCAATGAATTGAACAGCACATACTAGACCAAATAAACCAAATTAACTATTATTGATAGCGCATAGCCAATTAGTTGGTCATATTATTGTTTTCCAATAAAGACATACTCCCTCTATTTTTAAATTGATGTCGCTGTTAACTTTCAACATTAACTTTGACCCATTCATTTTATTAAAAAAAATTAGTTCAAATATATAAAATTTTAAGTTATAATTCAAATAATTCTAATGATAAATCAAATTGTAACAAAATATATGATATTTATCAAAAAAAAATTGAATAAAATGAATGGTTAAAATTGATTTTAGAAGTCAACGATGACATCAATTTAAGAACGAAGGGATTATCGTTGAACTGCTAGTATAGACTACATGATCAATTATACATATGCTTCTTATTAGTACTAACAGTTCTAGCTTCTTCATTAGTGCGTGTTTAATAATTTCTCTGTCCCTAATTACTTGGCATCTTTGAGTTTACAAGTTTTCTCTCTTTTACTTGTCGTTCTCGCTTCCCAATACATCATTTTACTTGTCATTCTCGCTTTCTAATATATCTTTTTCTATTTTTAATATATTCCTATCTCTATCTCTCTCCCCGTCATTTTTAACGCATCTCACATTTTTCACCATTCTTAATCTCCGTGTCTATACCTAAAAGGACAACTAAATAAAGACGGAGAGAGTACATTACACTTCAACAGAATAGTTAGTTGGATCTAGAGATGCAAGTGGGTACCTAATAGGCATGGTTGGTCAAATCACTAGCTCATTTTATCTAACTAACAATATTAAGTGAAAGAGAAGTGGAGAGAAGAGTCAATTTATTTTAGAAAGTTTTAGGCTAACCCACCAACTCAAAAAATAAAAATTTTGCATCCTTAGTTGGATCCATTCAAGAATTGTGAGTAAGCATGGGGACTTGCACTACTAGAATGTCCACCCCACGTGCCGCACCACCAACAAGGAACAAGGCGGCAGGTGTGTAGGGCACTGAGCAGCGATCGTCAAGCCCATGCAGCACGGAAGACAGAGCAGCCCCCGGCCATGACTTGAGCAGTTGGACGCCCCGATCTTGCAGTTTGCTACTCAGATCAGGGCGGCTCGCGCTCCCAATCCCGGACCCGGACCCATGAGATGTGCACGCAGAAGAATGTGGTCCGTTATTTTGCTCATTGCCTTGCCACTGACCTGATTTCTTTTTACAGGCAGCTGTAGGGTATATACTGCGGTCGATAGGTTCCATTTACAGAAGGAAAGAGCTATATATATCGGAAGCAAGGATGAAAACTGGTTATCCATTAATAAACTTTTTGAGATTCTGGTATTCAAAGCTATACTCCAGCTCAAAAGAGTTTACCTGAGGTCCGACATTACTATTCCGTTAGTTTACTGGTTTAGTATTCGAAACAAACAGCGGTATTTCGATTCCTTTGTTCAGAACATTCATTTCTTCATGTGTCACTGCAGAAGCTAGGCTACTTGATGAGTGATGGTGAACGCTAGCCGATCGAATCGCGACAACATACCGATCCATATAAACAAACCATCCAAGAATGAACGTATTCTGTTGTACAGTAAAAGTACGTAGCCAGTCCTCCTGACACGCTACTTTAGCGCCACTGTCGAGTACTGTAGCATAGAGTTGGTGCAATAGCCTTTTATTTAAGCTACGAGTTTAAAGGGAGAGATGAAAGGGAGGTGGTTGTTCATGGCACCGTTTGGCCTGGCGGGTCAGTTACTCAGGTGCTCCAATGCGCTATGCCCAAGTGCTGTCCTGTGTTGTCAATGGTTTTCTTATGACGAGTGGGACATAAGTTGTTGGGAAAAGTGAACAGCCTCAAACTAAATAAAGTTGTACTAGTACGGAGTATCTCTTAGTGTGTGTCCTGCTCACTGACACCATACAATCAACACTTACACGCGCACTGTAATGTTTTGGTGTGGTATATAAACTTATCTCAAAATGTGTTGACGAAAGTACTTGTCTCAACCCATTGGCCATGATCTTAAGCCTAAATCCAGTAGCGAGCAAGTAATCCATCCACCACCTTTTTCACTATAAAGGATATTTGAATGGACGAGTTAGCATAGTGTCCATGGTCCCTCCGGCAAAAACAAAACTGTAAACGTGCTCAGGTGAGAACGCCTCACCTGCGGTCACTGATCAAAGGACCCACCCTAAAAAAAACAGCGGGCAACTCTCAACCGTTCGTGAGTTTCATCGGCCGGTGACAGGAGCGTTCTCAGCTGAGACCGACTTCAAAAAAATCCGCTTTATGGTCCGTCCAGTTTTAAAAAGACACTCATTTTAGATATGATGCGGGAACCATTACTTAGTGGTATATGTTAAGACCCCTTTTGGATTAAGAAAAAAAATCCAAATCTTTCATGTGAAGTTTTTATAAAATTTATGCATTTATGAAGGACTAATTATTCTAACCATATTGAACACCTTTGCGTGCGAATACGAATCACTGCTGAGTGGTTTGAGCGAAGCGCTATCAAATTAAGAGGTCTTTGGTAGAGCTCTCAACTTATCTCAGATATAATCAAGAGAGTTTTGCGATTTTAAGAAGAAATAATTTTTGTTTGATTTTGTAATGTGATTCTCTGAAATAAATTAAATGACTGAAAGCTGAAAAAAAATAGATTTTTTTATTATATGAAGTGATTCTTTGTCTTGATTTTAATAGTTTATCGTAGAGAATCAAATAGAATGATTTTAGGCCATCAGTTTCACTTCACAGACGAATTGAAAAGGTAAATTAAAAAAATTACAGAAAAATTAAAAGTAAATTCAAAAAATTAAGACCTAGAAGCTCTGCAGAGAGCGCCTAAGCTACCAAGACACATACAGTCTGACGTAGCACATGTTCAAGGCGTTTGTCGATCTTACTCAACACTCACCAGTGTGTTCTAAAGCGACAAGTGGCGTGAACAGCCGAAAGTTTTGTTTTATCTGTATGATGGGGCACAGAGGGAATTTAAACTGAAACAGCAGAGGGCATGGGCAATGAGAAGGTACGTGGTGTGGTGGCACACAGAAACAGAGAACCGGGGCCGGATCCTGCCCGGTGCCGGCGACAGGGACGACACGGCCGCGTTGATTGCGTCGCACGAGCGCGTCATGGGCGTCCAGCGGCGGCCGCGGACGAGCCCAGCGTGCCCCGGCTTCGACGAAGCAAGTATAGAGTAGGCGGCGGCGCAGGCAGGCGACTCGTTCGTTATTCGGGGGTGGTTGGCCGTTGGCATGCATGCACTCTTGCTTCGGGGCGGCTCGCTAGAGCGGCAGCCAGTTGACGGTCGATCGCCCCGTCGGCTGGCGGCGGCGCGTGACCCGCCGGCGTGGCCGTGTGGAGGACCATCGATCACATGCAGCAGTCGGCGCGACGACGGATTAGTCAGGTCAACAACGGTTTTTTTTTTCTGGAGGATCGAGCGCTTGCACTGCATCGTTAGTCCGGTGTCTCGGCGTGAGTCGCGTGACACGCTCAGATCCTGTCGAACTGTTGGGGTCGTCCTGCTTTGGCGTACGTACCTATCGCATGGGCCGCAGCCGGCTCGCCGCGGTAGTCGCTGACGGGTCGGCACGACACGGCCGCCGTCGCTCTCGGCACCCATGCCGCCCGCTGCCGCGCGCCCATTGCCTCGCCGTGGCTGTGGCCGGTGGCGCTGCAGCGAGTCGCACGAACGGGACACGTGTGCTAGTGGTAGCCAACGAACGGGTCATCGATACGGATCACCCACGAAAGAGTCAATGATACAGTACGAATCGAATCAACAAATTTACTGTAGTTTTACTAGGTCTAGGTCTAGGTCAAACATAGAGCCAGGGAAGGTCCGTGCAGTGGCGCAGGCATTCAAGTCGATGGATGGATCGACCGTCGACGGGCCACGCCCCCGTCCCCAGCGCATTGGAACGGGGGACGCTGCACGCGGCGTGCGTGGTGTCATTGCTGGAGGAAGGTGCTGGTCACCAGCGCCGGCACGCGGCAGCACCTGCACTCCGCCGTTCGTCCGTTCATCAATCTGCTCAGCTAAGGGCAGGGTTCGGCTTATCGCGCGGAATTCGTCGGTTTGATCGATTTTTATAAAAATTTTAAAAAAATTTTACAGTAAATTACGAAAATTAGATAAATTCGAAAATTAAAATTTTTAGAGAAAATTAACTGGTTTTTTTGATTTTTTTAGTTTAATAACCAGTTTATCGAACGGTTTTTTTTGTTTATTTTTTTAATTTGAAATCAAATTCGTTTGAGCGGTTTTTCGCTGGTTTTTCGAGTTTATCGGTTTGACCGATCAGATTTTCATATTTTTTGAATTTATTAAATAAAAAACGGGTCAATCATATAAACCGAATCGATTTTATCGAAAACCGTAAAAATCAATCAGTTTTGATCGATTTTATAAATTATTTTAATATTTAATTTGTATAATTACACTCCAATAACCTTTATTTTAATATTATATATCTTAATTTATTTTAATATATATTAAATATTTTAAAATAAATTAACTATTCACTAATATTCTTAGTTATTTCACTTTAGCATGCAGACGTTGAGCCTGGCTATATTAAAATATTTTAAAATAAATTAACTATTTACTAATATTTTTAGTTATTTCACTTTAACATGGACACGATGGGCCTGGCCAGAGAGAAACAGAATCCGTTCCTCGAGTCAGGCCCGCACGCGATTTTTACGCGCCGCCGAACAGGCTACGAAGTGGATGGAACTAATCAAACAAGCAAAGCAAAGGCTGCATGCGGTTGGCCTGGGCAGTTCGCAAGCACCCTAACTGACCCACGCACACCCTCCATGCCGGCATAGGAGGGTTACTCTTGGAGAGGAGTAAAAAATTTCGAGCGTTGAATACGGAACGAAAAGTCTGACTGCTCGCTCGAGCAAGGTCAACTCTCGCGTACTCCATTTCTACCCTTTCATCTGTCTCCCAACTATCGAGTCAGTGGACTGCCGCAGCAGTCGTAAGCCACGCCCACACGCTTTGGAGCGGAGTAGAAATTTTCACGAATCACGTAAGAATTTTATAGAAAATAGTAAATAAAAAAATTTTCCGCATCCAAAAGAAGCGCTCGCAGATTTCACAGGGATTATCACCATTTTTACCTATGTAATTAGCATTGTAAATTAAGGAGTGTATTTAAATAATATTTTGTATTATAGTTTTAGAAATTAATCGGTGTTAAAAGGTGTAGCTCCGCCCCCCTAATGGATCGATTTTCTGTGCAGTAATGCGGAAAAGTACTCTTCATGTGCAGTAAAAAATTCACTCGACAACACCAAATCTGTACCGCGACTGTAGCCTACAGTAGCCTGGTTACACTAGTACGGAGTACTTGTATGCTGTCACACTGGTTTCTATGAATGCGCAGTAAGTAGCAGCAGAAGCTAGGGTCCAACTGTGTGTAATTCGATGTGATTTGCGGTCTTAAATTAATCTTGAACCTCTAGCTTTCACCATGTGCTGTCGCCATCGATTTTACTTTGTGGTCACCTTGTTTAGTGGAGTACTGTAGTACATAGGTGACCTGCCTGCCGCAAGCTGATTAGTGGAGCGCTCGGACCGGCTTGGACCAGTAAATTTGATGCAGTTTTTTGGTGAGAAAATTGATGGGTGCCGTGAATGCGAATAGTAACCACTGCAGTAATCGATTTAATGGTGATGTTCGCTCCCTGAGTGAAATCAGAGCGGCACTATCGCGGTCATTCAGTTTCAGCCGCAGTGTGTTAGCGTCACCGTCGGGTGGGTCTCGGTCTGTTACCCGGCGACGCTGATGAACAGTACTTGAGGATCCAACTAACTTATGCGGCGACAGCTTCGGTCCGACGATCTCAATCTCTCTCGGCGGTGGCCAGCGATATCATTGTGTGAATCAGAGTAAAATGGAAATAAATTCAACCTCAAGCTTTTTACCATCGACGCCGGCCGTCACCTTCAACTTTTACTCCAGGTCAAAGGGAAGTACTCTTTCATCTACGCACTGTATGGTCTGTTCGGATCAGCTTCTTTCGGCGGGCTGCGATGTTTTGGTGCGTATTCACTGTTTGACACAATAATTGGTATACAGTATTTGCTCTTCTTTTTAATATAAAAAAAAATTAATAAAGCTTATCGGTTCTTACTGTTTTTTCATTCAAAAATCTTTTCGGCTCCTCCGTCCTTCTGTTCAAATCAGCGATTTTAAATGAAATGCTTTGCATCTCAGATCAATCACATCCCACAAAGTATCTGATATTTTAGTATACTGCAGCTGTTGACTGCTGTTGTTGCACTAGTCAAACTCTAACAATCACAGCTGTTAAAAAGGATCCGAACAAGCCCGTAGTTTCCTTAAACTGTTCAAGCATCGACGCCGCCGTCCACGCGCGTGGTTGTTCCGAGGGCGACCTACCGAGTCGATTTCATACATTGTGGAAGCTAGTTCTAAGGAATAAAAAATAACTAAGATGAGGTATAACATTGTGTGTATGAATTTAGTATAAATAGTAGGTTCTTGATATAGAACCAGAGTTTATTAAGAAAAAATAGATTGTATAATGAACGTTTTTTTATTTAATACTACATGTTATCTATAGAACCACCAGCTAATAATTCTATACATTCGGTATACCATAAACATGTAAAATCACATTATTGTGGATCTCTTTTGAGAACTTGAGCTGATTTTATTCATTTGAAGATCTGACCCTGATCCATGCACGGTCGACACGCAAGTTAGAAGTACGAACATTAATGTTTTCCAAAAAAATGAAACCTCAGACCTCTCTGAGCTAGTATCTCTGTGTAACTGTTCCTGTATAGCAGGAAATCGTAGACACGCGTACAAATGTATGGCGAGGTGTATCGTACCATACGGGACGGAATAAACGCTGCTGGAACAGTGCAATAGTTTTTCAGAGTTTATAATACTGTAGTCCGTAGTTGCATAATTCTAACGACGACGTGTGCTCGTCCTCCGGGCACCACCTCCTAGTACTAGTATTTCTTCATGTGGAAAAAAACCCAATCCAATTCAACGAAGGCTAGTACTAATATATTCCGGGGACCGCTAGCTCAGGATCACGACCTGTGTTTTCGCTTGGCTTCCATGTCCCGGGCACAACCGGCCGCGAGGAGTGAATTCTCCAAGCTCTATGAAACGCGAGGCGGTGACGGGGGTGGAGTTAAATCCAGTCAGTCAGGGCGCGGCGCGGCGATGGAGGTCACTGGACACGGCGCGTGACACCGGTCGGAATTAACTCCGGCCACCGCCCCTCCCCCTGCTGCCGGCCTCCGTCCGCGTGCATCACACCCATCTGGATAGAGCGCTCATCTGGATAACCCTGCCGGACAAAGGTTAATTCGATTTTGCATCTGGACTATGAATGAAGTCCCGTTTAAAACGTAGTACTAAAAAAGTTATACAGAAAACGTTCACGCTCCAAGGACGTGTTTGTTTCGCCATTTTGTATGGTAGTACGATTACAGAGGGAAACAGAAACTGTTACATTCGTTTGGTGGGGGCATCACCCGTAATCCTTTACCGGGTATTCCGATACCGGAGCGTACAAGCCCGACTCACTCCATCCCCCATCGGAATCAAATCGATACCGGCATCGCTCTCCTGTCTCCTCACCTCTCTTCCTCTCACGAACAGCACCGCAGACTGAGGGCATCTGCATGGGTAGAGGAGGGACGTGAGCAGTTTAGGACCTGGAGCATCTGCACAAGGGTCCTTAGAAGGAAGAGATTGCGACAACAACGCATCCAGCTTCGATTTAGGTCTCTGCTGATCTGTTCTATGGTTTGATCCTTGTGGAGACGTTTCTTTTGCTTCTTGAGTTGTGTTGGTGCTAGATCTGGTAATTTTAGAGACAATATGACTAGATTTCTCATGGGTTTTAAATCACAGCATGGATACGGTAAAACATTGATGCCTCTTTTACTTAATCTGTCTATTGTTCCATTGGTATTGCAAAAGTAATATAGGAATTTAGACAAGAAAGGAGAGGAAGAAATTAACTAAAAACTCTACAACAATTTATTCCAGCTCTAGCAGTTCTAATCTATCATTTCGTGAAATGTTCTTACTTGGTGTGAGCAGATCAAATCTTGCGTCGTGTATTGTTTGCATTGTTATTAAATATTGTTTTTGATAGATGAATCAAGGGAGGGATGAGGCTGATGAAGTTTCTCCATCAGCTTTTCAGGATGAAGCGAAAGAGATGCATGTCCAGTTTTTATTCTAGACTACGATGTTATGCCAATGCGGTTTCTCCTCACTGCATGTTTAGATTAGGCCGATGATGTTTCTCCTCACTATTTGTGGTTCCAGATTAGTGTCCAGTTTTTTTATTCTAGACTGTTTGAAAAAGAGATGCTAATAAGGGAGCATAAGAGATCTTGAATAAGCACGTGATCAGTTTTTGTAAATTCAGTTTGGCATCACTGTTTGTGATTCCGGATTAGCATGTCCAGTTTGTCATTTCCATAATGTACATGTCCAGATTAGGCAGTTAAATACCATTTCCACGTCCAGATTTAACGATTTTCAAATATTCAGATTGAGTAACGTGATTCAGTAATTTTCAAATTAGCACGTCCAGATTCAATAATTTTCTAATTTTCTGTTCTTTCTATTATGTCCAGATTCAGTACGTTTCTAATATCCGAGCAGCAAACCAAACATCGTATTGTTATCAAAAAGCGTTACTATATCCAACCAAGCAAACTCTAATCATCCATTCCCCCACTGAAACCACTGCTTTTTGAATACGTTACCGATTGCGTTGCTAGCTTCCATACCAAACACTACCCAATTCCATGGAGTTGAAAACGTTCACGCAGCAAAATCTCGCGCACCAATCTCTCGATCTCTTCCTCGTCACTGCATCGACCCGTCGGCCACTCATGTCACGTTTGTTCACACGCTGACACGGCACTGCGAGCAAACAGTAAGTGTAGTTTAGGGCTTGCAGGATTTTTATAAAAATTATAAATTTTTTTAAAAAAATTAATTCAATTTTATAAAAAAAATAGAAATAATTTTTTTTCTTTAATTCAAATGAGGCCTTATAGTTTGCGTTTCCCTGTAGGTGCAGGTGCAGCAACCCCCACCCACCCATCAATTCCCTTCCCTGACCTGACTCCCAGCTCTCGGGCCATCCGTTCGGTGCGCCCATAAATACCACACGGCCGGCTCCCATGCCCTCGCCGCCTCTCCTCTCCAGTCTCCACCCGTGCTCCTCCACTAGACTCCACCACCTTCCTGTTGGCCTGTCCTTCCCCGGCGCCGCCGCCGCCGCCGCCGTCGTTGCTCTCACCGGAGCTAACTAAGCTAGCTCCGGATCGAGTCAGGACCGGCGCCGGCGAAGGGAAGCTAGCTAGCTAGCTACCCAAGGAGTGGAGATGGCCAAGGAGGCGGCGGTGAACGCGTTCCTGAGCTGCTTCATGCACGTCGGGCTGGCGCTGGTGCTGCTCGTGTACCTCCCCGTCGCCTTCGTCTGCCGCCTCGTCGCCAGGCTCCTCGTCCGCCCGTTCGCCAGCGGGGAGGACCTCCGCGGCAAGGTCGTGCTCGTCACCGGCGCCTCCTCCGGCATCGGCGAGGTCAGTCAGTCGGTGCACCGCCCTATTCTGCTCTCTCTCTCTCTCTCTTTCTCTCTCTCCATCATCACCGTTATCTGCGCATTGCTCCCTGAGACCCTGACCACCAGGTCCACCACACGTTGCGACGCGCCCAGCGACGGCAGCTGTGGCCGGCCTCGCATTCAGTGGCTTGGCTTGCTTGCATGCATGGCCTACGTGCACAGCGTTTCGTCGTAACGGTTCGCTCACCTTATATTTCTCTTTTTGATAAGAAAAATCATCAGTGGACGATCACCTGTTCGTGGCTGTTTTTTTTTTTTTTGTGGCTGCTCGAGCTGCTGCTGCTGCTGTTGCCACGGAACGGAACGCTGAAGGCAGGAGATGCAGGTGGTTGAACTGCATGCAATGCGACTGATAAATTTTGATTAGGACTCCACTGCATGCAGAGTAGGAGTACTCCATATCCGTGTCGCAACCTTTCTGCTCGGTTGGCTTGAATAGGAAACAGGCGAGCTTGCTGGCGATGTGATTAGCAGAGCGCATGCAGGTGGAGTACAGGAGTAGTCGATAGGAGTATCATTCTGCGTGTGCAACGATTGCGATGCGCATCGAACTTGACAGAAGCTAATATCTGTACGCGAGTCAAATTTACTTACTTTCAATTAAGTGCTATTTTTTTAACTTTTAAAAATCACGTTTGTTCAAATGTGTTATTAAAATTTTTTATGAAAATATTGTTTATTTTATTATTTAAAATATTTTAAGCATGACTTACTTTTTTACATTTGTACAATTTTTTAAATAATATTCCTTCTGTTCTAAATTATAAATCAGGTATCGTTCCATCGAAGAAAATAAAAATCTCCCTTTTAAGTTGGATCGGCAGGCGACCCCACCAAATAATTTTCCCTTTTAAGACCACAATTGACTGCATGCTATTAGTATTAACACGAAAGCGGCGTTGGAAGCAAGCCAAGCCAAGTCCGTGTTGGGAGCGAAGTTGATGTAGCTGGTGCCTTAGTTCATCAGGACGCTGGACGCAGGATGAAGGACGAAGGACTACTCCCTGGCCCCTGCCTGCCCGGCCTCCCTTAACGCGGGGCATGGGGCTCCGGTGAGCTCATTCGTCCTGCAGCCTGCATGGCCCCGACACGGCCTGCCATGCTTAGCTCTGGCCGGCTGCATGTGGCTCCACAGTCGCCGAATTGAAGACGATCAATCTATCGCTCATTCATGAATCATGTCCTGCCCTGACTGAGGCATCAGTGAGCAGTGCGTGTGTGCGCGCCATGGTTGGAATCGGAATCATACGCTGTTACTACAGTTATATAGTGCTAGTCGCGCACCTAGCTAATTAATCCTTGTGTTCTGTGGATGCAGCACCTGGTGTACGAGTACGCGAGGAAAGGCGCGTGCGTGGCGCTGGTGGCGCGGACGGAGGTGGCGCTGCGCGCCGTGGCCAAGGCGGCGCGCGACCTCGGCGCGCCGGACGTGCTCGTCGTGCCGGCCGACATCACCAAGGTGGACGAGGCTAAGCGCGCCGTCGAGGAGACTGTCGCGCACTTCGGCAAATGTCAGTAATCAAACCCTCTTTCTACTACTGTTTGTAGATTGTTACTTTCTTAATTACTGTTTCAGTGTAGCTACAGTAAACCGATTACTTGATTCAAGCTAGGGAATGCCGTGAACTTGGTTGGATACAGATCTTGCTGGTTGGTTGGTGGCACTGTTTTATTGCTACAGCCGTGTATGTAGTGAAGGGCAGGGCCAGTGTCCCGAGTGTTCCAGCTTCTCTCTTCCAGTCGAGTTTAATGGAACAGCTACCTCTAAGTCGAAGAGATGTTTAACACGAATACCTGTTTTTAAATGTGTCTAGCTAGTTTAGTACATATGATTTGATGATTTGATAAGACACACTTTGAACGTGTAGTACTACTCTTATACTAACAAGACACGTTTCATTAAAAAAAAAAGTCTTGATAAATAAAATTTAAGTACGACCTTCATTTGTTGGTCGTTTCGTGCGACTTCCATGGTGTACATGGTAGTCATATCACCAGCCATCACCTGTCGTTGCAATATGTTCCGTGCACAACCCAAATTCCATATGGTTGAGTTGGACTCATTTCTGTGACCTCATTGATGGTGTAGACTCTTTGAGACGAAAAATAATTACAAGTTGAAATAATTACAAAGTGACACGCGCCCACGGTATTCTTTATGGTATACTAGCAAGGTACAATTGAATTTGATCGGCCAGCCGTACAACAATCTGCTGCTCTAGGATAACCTGGATCGTTTTCCTTAGGTTTTGAATAGGCAGTTGTATATAAATTAAATTCCATGCAATCGATCTATATATATATGGTCGCACTAGTAGGAGTAGCTGATAAATGCTGGTCCATGGAATTGTGGAAGCAAATCACTATCAGGGATAGCGAGGTGATGGTCATATCGCCCAATTTTGGGGTGATAGGAATGTTGGAGCTACTTAAGATTCTTTAGTGTCACAAAGTCAAATATTTTTTCTTTAGTCATGTTGGTGAGTAAAGAGGTAGCACAAGTAAGCTCATAGCGTGTACTTCCTGAAGAGTACCAGTTGCCTATGTGAATCTCAATTTTGTCACGTTTGTTAAAAGTTAATAATTGACATCGAGTTACACACGATAAAATATTTAAGTTGCTAATGACTGGTCAGGGGCACACATCATTGTCGTGTTGATAGGTAATTGGTCCAAAGCATTTGCTTCATGCTAAATTTCAAATTTGTGAATTAAGCATTTAAATTTTGATTGAAGTTGAAACTGTTTCATCTTTGTGGTTGCTTAATTTTTTTTTCTCTGAATAGTTATTCTGATGAATTTTCTTGCAGTGAATCACTTGGTGGCCAATGCGGGGATCTGGTCCAGCTGCTTCTTCGAGGAAATCACCAATATTACTGCCTTCCACAACGTGATTGTGAGCAAATTGACATAGCAAAACTCTTATTTTCCACGATAAATTATCATAATTCTACTGTAGATAATTAAATTAATTCTCTCTCCATCCAAAAAATAGTGGTATCGATAGAGCTTCAAATGCTACTATTTTTTGGACGGATGGATCGAGTAGATAGTTTCCACTTTGAGAACAGTAATGATTCTTAATTAGATTTCGCCTTCACACACCCATAACGCATTATCTGCGCTTAGCCGCCGCTGTGGTATTTCCCCCGATGTCAATGGTCCAGTGGGCTTCTACTGTGGCGCCGTTATCACCAGCCAGCGGATGCGACCTGCTTAGCTTTCAAAATTATAACACACATTTCATGTCTAGTTAGGCAATCGTTTTCACAACATAAAAATCATAATTTCTCGCTTTTTGGTCAACAACCTTTCTGAAATCTGGATGCTTTTGCAGGATCTCAACTTCTGGGGCGCGGTCTACCCGACCTACTTTGCGTTGCCGTATCTGAAGGCCAGCCGCGGCAACATCGTTGTCACCTCCTCCGTCGCCGGCCGGGTGCCGACTGCCAGGATGAGCTTCTACAACGTAAGCAAATAGTCTAATAAATTCTGGTCACCAAACATCCTGTAGGTGTACCAAAGTTTCACCAACTGGGGGTTTCAAAAAGGAAATAAGTTACATTTCACCCACTTTTGGACCAGGCGATCTAGATGATAAAAATTGAACACCCTGGATCATATGCTTGTTTGAAGATGCAATAAATTTTTTACCCTACGTCAACGTAAAATTGATATTCGATGTGATTCTGAACTTTCAGCGACCTCTGTTACAATCACTAGGATTTTGTTTCTTTCAATGTGAACAGGCAAGCAAAGGCGCGGTGATACGGTTCTACGAGACCCTGAGGGCTGAGCTGGGGTCCCACGTCCGCGTCACTATCCTCATGCCCGGCTACGTCGTCTCCAACCTCACCAAGGGCAAGGGCCTCCAGAAGGACGGCCATGTCGGCATCGACGAGGAGGCCCGCGATGTATATAATTGCCTTTCTTGAATCTATGGTCCACAACCATTTCAAACAATTAGCGATCCTGACCGTGGAGAACATGCACGTGCAGATAAACGTGGGCCCGATGCCGGTGGGAAAGACGGAGTCGCTGGCGAAGGTGGTGGTGGCGAGCGTCCGGCGAGGGGACTACTACGTGACGTGGCCGGGGTGGTACTGGCCGTTCCACATGGTGATGTGCGCGGCGCCGGAGCTGGTGGACTGGTTCTCCCGGGCGTTCTACGTGTCCAAGTCCGGGGAGCAGGACGGCGGCGCCGCGCTGAGCAAGAAGGTGCTGGAGGCCGTCGGCGGGAAGAAGTTCCTGTACCCCAAGACCATCCGCTCCCAGGCCGCAATGGCAGCTAACTGACTGATCATCATCAGGGTGACTCAAGATGTTCGGCACACACGAATATATTTATTTACAGTTAAGCGTGGTTTGGTGTTGATTTCATTGTTTTTTCGTTAAATTTGGTTCCATTTCTCTTGTTTTTTCTCTTAATTTGGTCTGCAAATTAAGTGAATGGATGCGATGTGAAAATTCATACTACAAATGCTGATTATATATGCAGGTGGTACGCCCTGTAATAAAAAGGCTGGGTGTAGTGAATTGCAAAAGTGTTCATATGCATCAAAAAAAATAAAAAATAAAATGGGTACTTGTTTCTGTTGATCAAAGGGAGCCTCAGTTTGCCACGCTCAGCCTTCCCCGTCATATTATTTGTCCATTTCGGCCCAGCACCGTAGCCCAATCCACATCGTTCCTACTACTTTGCAGCAGCCCACAAGGACCCTTGCACAAGCACGATTGGAGAGGTCGCTTTGTTGGAAGACTCCCGTGGTCTAGAAACGAGCTCTCACCGCCAATTTCCTTCACAGCATTTGTACTTTGAAGCGGCAATAGGGACAAAATGTTCAGTTCCTTGCACATTTATACTTCGTAGTTTGTACTGAAAGGCTGAACAACAGGATTGATGGAGAAAATATTTTTATAGCTCCGATAGCTTGCTTAATGATCTATTAGTCTATGTTTGCTATACACTTGGACACAATTTAGCAATTCAAGAACATTTCACAATATTATTTTCTGCAACACCGCAGTATTGTCTCAGTTTCTAGCTAACAAAGTAATTCAGAATGTCACTACATACTCCCTCCTTTCTTTTTTTCATGTCGTTTCTGACAAAATCGCTTGTGCTTTTTTGTTGTCGTCGTTGGTCAACGAAACGGTGTTTTTCCTTTTTTTACCCTGATCATCGCACCTTCGCCGTGGTTGCTCTCTCGCTCTCCTCGACTCCTCCCCCACCGCGCCGCTTGACCTCACCACTAGCAAAGGTCCCCAGCGTGCTGCTTGACCTCATCTCCGCGATTGAGGCGTCAGGTTCTCCATGCGTGCGATGCGGGCTTGCAGCTGCTCCCTCTGCACCTGGTTGTTGAGCCTGCTGAGCGTCGGCGGGGTCCTGCGAGGCTGCCGCGACTGCCGGCTACCGCGCCGCGGCTTGAGCGGGGACGCCGTTGTCTTCTGTAGCGGCTCAGTCATCTTCATGAAGTGCTAGCTCCTGATCTGCTCCGCCATCTCAAAATGCTAGGATCCTGCGTCCATTAAATTTGTCAGATTGACTAGTTGCTCCGTGTCTTGGAATTGAAAGGCGACAGTTTGTTTGAAAATGTAATGTTCTGGACAATTTCTGAGTTGATTCGCCTGCCTGATTTGTTTCGCATGCCAAGGAACTTCGAAATCGGGAAACTGAGTCCAATTGAACATCCGTGATTTCTTTGGCATGCGTAATTTGTTTCACATCCGTGATTTCTTTACCTCTGCTTCGTTTTTAGGAATAAAAAAAACTGACGGAGGAATTTGAGGAACTCAGAAATCAAGCATGTACACAGGGGAACTTGGAAATCAGAAATTACTTGCAGCGGGATCTGGGGACAGGGTAGTGCGGCAGCGGCGCCATGACCTCCGGGGTTGAGCGGCGCGGCAGACGGAATTTGAGGGTGGGACAGCGCGGCGGGCCGCATGCGCCACGGTGGAGTGCACGATTGGGAAGACCAAGGGTAAACTCGTCGATCAATTGCTTTCTTAATCGTAACGAAGTTGCCAGGAAACGACGTCAAAAAAAGAACGGAGGGAGTATATGTTTTGATTCTTTCAACCATAAAAAGAGTGTAACAATAGGACGCACCATAAAAACGGACTGCATGCATCCACTATACCATTTTCACCCTTTGCCAACACTCCACAGTCGGCAAAGGGCGTCTTAACCGGCAGGTAATCTGTCGAAAAAAGTATTGCCGACAGTTTGTAAATAGTCGCGGTAGAAGCCGTCGATAAAAGTTTTACCGCTAGTTTTCTGTTTTCTCGACAGATTTCCTATAGCCGTTGGTTGAAGATTTACCGACAGTTATCTTTTGTCGACAGAAATGTTGCCGCAAAACAGCGATCCCAGCTTGCGCACACCAACTTTAGCTTACTGTATAAGTGTTGGCAAAAGTGTCTTTATCTTAGTGTAAATGTGTCGACAAAAGTTTTTTTATCTTACTGTAAATGTGTCGACAAATGTGAACCATGAATTCAGATAATACATTACACAGAAATCCACATCATAACAGTGCAGCAGACTATTTTGACGTCACCTTTACATACAACAGATTCAAGCAACAGTACAGTCATTTCATTCCAACAGACATACATTTCATAACAAATCCGGATCACAAGTTTTGCCGAAGACATAGCATCACATCCAAACACAAATATCGCAATCTCCAATGCATACATACTTAGGCAAACATAAAAAAAAATCAATTCCAGCTGCCAGGTTCAAGCAACCATACGACCATTTTGTTCCAATAGACATATATACATTTAGTCTAACTATAGTTTCGAGCAGGACTCATGAGCCTATTCCAAGTCCAAAATACTAACACTTGGTTGAAATAATAATTCAACTCTCTCATGAGCACAAAAGGTTGCCCTCCAAAATACACACTTTCCGGCTCCTCTGTGCGGCACAAAAGGTTGCAAGTTCGAAGTTCTTGTAACACTCGCTCCTACAGTGAGTACCTGAACAAATAAAATATTATCACAAGTGACATAAGATTACATTTTGTGTCTGACAATAGCTATAATTATGCTTAGAACAGAAATAGCTTACAAGACAAGTACTTCCAAAACCTGAAAGCTTTCACTGCTTTCATGACTTTTTATCATCCTTCATCTATATAAAAAAATTGGAGCACTTAGTAGGTATTGGAGCAGCAATTAATATAATGTGAAAGTAGGCAGTTATACCCTATCCCATGGCCATGCAATGCATCTCCTGCTGGCCTCAGCAAGAGATGCCACCTTTCCATACGGACAAGGTAACAGAGCATCTCTCACCAAGACATGATTGACAACCACTCCGTAAAACTAGACACAAGACAAGTGCCACCAACAATATCATTCGGATTTGTTGTTTGGATAGTTGTCTTAGCCACCGGGATACCATATGGTCTTACAACACTATATAATATAACATCTTGTCCACCCTAAAGCATAGATTTTTTTTTTTCAGAACAGCATACAGTATATGGTACTATATATTTGCTTCATGTAAGGCTATACAATTACCTCTTGATGTTGCTCCTGTGGCTGCACCACACGTCTACTAGAGAACATGATTTCATAATCACTCAAGTGCTCCTCTTCGAAACCATCCCTCAAATTTGAAGCGATCTTCCTGACCATCTATCTCTTGATTACCATAGATAGGCCTGCTTTGCGAATTCTAAACCAAACAAGTACTAAAATGTTAACTATTACATTACAAAAACAGAAGAATGTAAGTGAA
The DNA here is from genome assembly GCA_001602315.1 of Zoysia pacifica. Classification (NCBI taxonomy): domain Eukaryota; kingdom Viridiplantae; phylum Streptophyta; class Magnoliopsida; order Poales; family Poaceae; genus Zoysia; species Zoysia pacifica. Next base: position 32,900 of record BCLH01000469.1, read on the forward strand.
AAGGGAAAGAATTAATACCACTTGGTCATTGTTAGACCCAATTCTAGTGTTGTTCGAATTTTGAATGTGCTGTAGCAATTTATCCATCTGCTGTTGCATATAATCCATACGAGTTTCTAAATCTTTAACTTTTTTATCAGCTTGTCGGCGACCTTCAATTTTCATTTGAAGCCTTGTTGATGTGTATTTCTTTGCCCCCGACATTTTCAGATCAGCGGGAGATGGTCCTAAACCAACAACACGAACATATCTATTTTTTTCTGGTCCAAAAAGCTAGAAATAGACATCTCCTTCCTGAATACTCTTCTCTGTCAATTCAGGATGATCTGTAACTGCTGTCTTAAGTGCATTCTAGAGAAACATGAAGTATTAGAGATTTATATACCATGTGCAAAATCTGACAAACAAAATGATTATAAGTTACATGAAAAATAAACCATATATGTTCAATACAAGCACCTACAATCAGATATGAATTTTCTATCCATGTAACATGAAAAATAAACCATACATGTTCAATACAAGCACCTACAATCAGATATGAATTTTTCTCCAAGTATTGTGCTGCTAGTATAAGAGAAAGGGAGTTGTTCAGCACCTTCATTTTGCTGCTGTTCAGGAATTGTAGGTGTATCTTCCAAGTCAGCAGGTGGAATAGTAACTCATGACTTTAATCTTAAATTTCTATCAACTGCTGCTTCACTTCGCATGGCAGAAACATACAAAAAGTACAAGATTAATTAACAAAAAAACTAGTACTAATTATTATCAAATCTACTAAGATTAAACCTTTCTTTTTTCCTTTTGTATATGCCGTGAGTTAACTTCTTGAGCAATAGCTTTCAGATTTAAAGCACTTATCCTCTTCTCATTGCTTGCGATGTTAGCTTCCCTCCTTTTCTCATATTCACTTAGCTCTGTCTCTTTTCTTTTTTCCCCCCACCTGTGCCATCCTTCCTCCTGAAAATGATCAGTTACAAATAATTTAGCATGCTAATAAAGACTAGGGGCTATTGTGTTCTTACCCCTGTTTTGTATTCTAATTGCGATTTTACCCCTACTTTTCCAACTTTGTGATTTTACCCCCGGTTTTAAAAAACGAAGAGATGTTTTGCCCCTATTCTGTTAAGTAGAGTTAACAGAGTTAACTAAAATCTGGTAGGACAAAAATGCCCATGCGATTTTGCCCTTATTTTGTAGACCAATTGTGATTTTACCCCTCTATGTTTCAACGTTGAAATATTTAAATAACAAAATATTTTTAAATAATATTTAAAATTAATATTTTTTTGAAAGAGTTGTACAGAGTTTTAACAAAATTTCAGTAACGCACATACATAATTTCAGCAGCAATTTTATAAGATTTTGACAATATTCCAATAACCAAACATAATAACATGATCCAACATTACATGGTTCAAAATAACATGATCCAACAACATAACATGAGTTCACTAATAACATAACATAGTTCACAAGCAACATAATATGGTCCACAAACAACATAGTCCAGAAGCAATATAACATGGTCCAAAAGCAACATAACATGGTCCAGAAGCAACATGGTCCAGAAGCAAGGTGACCAATAAAAGACTTCTAATAGAAGCAACATGATATCAAACATCATAATCCAAGGAATTCAGCTAGCCTCCCTCTTCCCCCCCTTCGTCCATTTCCTCGGCTTCCTCTTTCCCTTCCTCTCCCCCTTCCTCTTGCACTTGCACTTGAAGTCTCACTTACACTTGCATTTGAAGTCTCACTTGCACTACATACGAATAGATTAGAATAAGTTAGTGACTGAAACAAAAGAAATTAGATAATAAAAACAGCAATAATATTGTAGTAATACCTAAGTGGATTTGCTGGATGTGGATCATTGCTACCCTCTCCTGAAGCATTTTGTGAAGAAGAAAGACGCCTTTTCTTTTCTTTAGCTGTGGGACCTCCTTGACAATATTTAGCTATGTGTCCAAGCTCATGACATTCACTGCATTGTCTTTTCTTTCTAGTTCCACCCTCCTCAGATGCTTTAATCCTAGACACTCTTGGCCTTCCTGGCTTCCTCCTCAACTTAGGCTTGCAGATTTTGAATCCCAAGTCAACACGTGGCCATTGATGCTTAGAAGTCATTAGGTTAAAATTACCAACATAAGTCTACCTAAGCATATCAACTGAGTAGTAATCATGAACAAATTCATCCATTTGCACCTCTCTGCTAAGTTTTCCAATGACTGCTAAAGCATGGCTACAAGGCTTCCCAGTGACCTGCCAAGCTCTACAACTGTAAGTATGATGGGCCAATTTTACTGCATGCCTAATGTTGGACACAGTTACTTCAGCTGTCCCATTCCCACATATCATGACCTCATGATCCTTTATATTCTTGCTTTGAGCATTCAAACTCTTAATGATGGATGGGATTATTATGCCCTCCATAGCAGTAGCAATCTTGTTTCTCTCAACAAACTTGGTTATGATCATTTGTCTAATCTTATCAAGCATGTTCATAATTTGTTGATCCTTAGTTTTTGATATCCAGCTATTGAAACATTCAGAGAGGTTGTTGTTTATGTAATCTACCTTGGAGTCTTTATAAAACTTACTTCTACTCCACAAGAAGTTGTGGTGCTCATCCAACCATTCAAGTGCATCGGGGCACTTCTCTTCTATCTTCCCTATGTGATAGTTATATCTATCCATTGTGAAGCTTTTAGCAGCTGCCCACATATTTTGAGAGAACAAAGGGCCAGGGTAATGCTTCTTCATGTTCTTCCATAGGTGCCTCATGCATTCTCTATGCTCCACACTTGGATATACAACGTTCACTGCAATCTCAAGCCCTTTTCCTGCATTCGTACTGATTACCAAACCTATAGTACATTAAGCATTATTAGTGAAGATATAAAATGGAAGTGTAGAATTGAAGATATAGGAATCATGACAAACCTATTGGTGAGCCAATAGCTTTCTTCAAGTTCTGGATGAACTATGTCCAACTTTCTTCAGACTCTGTCTCTATCACTCCATATGCCACTGGAAATAGATGGTTGCAACCATCAATAGAAATAGCCGATGCAAGCTGACCTCTTGCCCTTCCTGTCAAATGAGTAGAATCCATAGCAATATATGGTCTACATCCTTGCAAAAAACCATCTATACATGGTTTGAGAGCAACAAAAAAAATCTTCTGAAACAAATGTCACCATTATGCTCTTCGGTATCCAACTCAACAACACTATCAGGAATAGATCTGAAAAGTTCTGTCTGATATATAGGAAGCAAGTCATAACTGTCGTCCCACTTCCCATTTATCATGTCAAGTGCCCTCTGCTTGCCCCTAACAACTCTATCATATAGCACTTCTATCTTGTACTTTTTCTTGATCACATCTTGCAATTCTTTCGGCTTTATGGTAAAATTATCCCTCAACAACTCCATCACTCTATCGACAACCCATTTGTTTGAAGCCATCGTATCACCACACTTGTTGAATGAACCACAACTATGCTTTGGACCACTAGTTTTTACCTATACCAAAAGAATACAAACAATAATTTAGATTAGTAACAAAAAATCAAATCTACCTAACAAAATCAGATTACTAATTCAGAGTCAAGTTACCATGCAACCAAGATATTTTTTGCTCGTAGATGCAAAAAATTACCACTTGCAGCCCTGATCTGCTCTCTTACATACAACCCTAAATTTTGACTTGTCTTTCTTCACAATATCAAATGCATGATCATTCAATATAGCATGATGAGTAACAGCCGACTTGCACTGATCAGTATCTGGGAACACCAAATTCACATCAATACATAGATCATCAACATCATATGAGAATGTGGGAACATCATCCTCATCATCCTCATCAAATATTTCAGTATCCGGCTCAAACTCAGGGTCAGAATCAAACTCAGAGTCAGATGATGCTACCAAGTCAGTGTCATAGCTACTATCACTTAGAGCTCGAAGTGATTCAGTGTCAGAGTCTGCACCCTTGGCTTTCTTAGCTCTCTCATTGATCATAATTAAATCTTGTGTTGGCTGAGATGGATCAACAGGAGGGTCTATGTTTACTTAGTATTTCGAGCATTCTCTTTCTCACTTTGGGATGGCATCTACGCTTTGTAGGAGAAAATTGCAAGGGTCCACTAAAATAATTGATTTTTGCATCAACATAGACAACTTTTTTAGGAATATTAAGCTCAATCCACTCTAGAAGATTTTCATCAGTTTTAATCTCAAAAGCAACATCTTCTATATCACGCCACAAGGTTATAAACTGCTTTGAACCCCATATGCAGTGGCTGCCAATGTAGTCGATCAATTTCAGCATGTCACAGTTATATGCATCAACAACTAATGGCGGCAAAGTCTTTCTTTGACGCCATTGCTTTGGTTCCCCATCCGATAAAGCAAAGTAGGAATCAATTTTAACAATAATCTGTAACTCATTTTGAGTGGACCTACAAATTATAACACAATATATGCAAGTTGAAAAAGAGTCACTAATATTCTACAAGGTGAACTAAGTGGTTAACAGATAAAAAAAGAGCATTTTTTATACCTTAAGTGCTCTTGGTTCAACTCCATTGCGCACTTTGAAGACCTCGCGAGCAGCGGCCACCTTCAAATCGC
>BCLH01000469.1:52504-71637 GCA_001602315.1 Zoysia pacifica
AGAGCGGGGCGCGGTGTGTGTGCGTGTGTCTGAGGCAGACCGACAGCCGGAAGCCTTCTTAAACTCTATGTTTGCCGAGTGCCGGGATCGTGGCACTCGGCAAACAAAGTCTTTGCCGAGTGTCGGATCCGTTTTGCCGAGTGCTCGGATCCTGACACTCGACAAACATTATGTTTGCCGAGTGCTGGATCGAGTTTGCCGAGTGACTGGATCCTGGCACTCGACAAATATAGAGTAATTCTTTTTTAAAAACCGCCTAGTTTGCCGAGTGTCCATCCAACGGCACTCGGCAAACTATGTGTTTGCCGAGTGTCCACTGGATAACACTCGGCAAACTGTATTTTTATTTTACTCTTTTCCTCTTTTCTATAGCGTCTTTTACTAAATTTATTCGAATGTGCTTTGAAAATACCTTGTTAAATTCACTCAAAAATGCAAATTCGATGCTTGCACGAATATTAGACCATTATTTCATACAGTTGTAACTCAAAATCAATTTATACGAATTGAAGCTCTACAAATGTAGTAAATTGATTAAAATTATCAAACAGATCCAAAAATTCGCCAAAATTTCACATGAGACAATCTATGTTGGTTATTTCATATATAAAAAGTTTTGAAATGAAACCTCAACTCGACCATCACGTTGACTCTAAATCTCAAAGAATTCTTCACAAGAGTAAGATTCTTGTTTGGAGATGCTTCGATATCTAAGCAGCGTACATGACAACTTGTGCAAAACGCGCTCAATTTTTTTATCACTTGTTCAACATATGATATCATAAGATATTGACAAATCTCATAATTTTCAGACTTTGTTTGTTTTTTATACAATTTTAAAACAATTTGGCCACACATTTATAGTCATGTTTCGTAGACAAACATTTTTGACGTTTTCTATTACTTCCCGGTTAAGGCTTAACATTAAACTCAATAACATGAATCTAATTTTTTATTCATTTTATTGCATTATTCGAATCACTTGCAGTCCAAATTTGACTTATCTCCAAAAATTCTATTAAATGAAATAAATTAACTAAATATAGCTAAAAGATCAAAAAATGTACCAAATTTTAACATGGAGTAGCATACATAGTATGTGGGCAGTAAAAGAAAGTTAAGAGGGCAGGTGAGAAAAAAAATCAATTTCTTTGCCGAGTGTTAGAAAAAAACACTCAGCAAAAATGCCTTTTGCCGAGTGTTCAAGGAATACACTCGGTAAAATAGCCTTTTGTCGAGTGTCAAAAAATTGCACTTGGTAAAGAGCCGATGTTTGCGGAGTATCAAACGTAGACACTCGGCAAACCGTAACGGTCGTAAACGGACGTCAGTTTTGCTGAGTGCACGGTATCTGACACTCGACAAACAAAATGTTTGCTGAGTGCGGGACCACAGACACTCGGGAAAGAAAAGGTTTGCCGAGTGTTTTTTTTACGCCGTGAGTTTTTCTTCTGACACTTGGTAAACCTTCATTTTGCCGAGTGTCCGAGGAATTGCACTCGACAAACACGAATGCACTCGGCAAAGAGCCGGTTTCCGGTAGTACATGCAATTGGATTACTCCTTTCATATATTGATTACCCAGAACGTGGCCTAGTATCAATAATGGTAGTAGATCGAGCTTGACAGATATTTATGATTTCGTTGCAATTGCTTTGTGAAAATAAATGTGTTCTTAGGCTCAGCGAAGAAACAAAGGTAATCCAGTAGAACAGTACTATCTTTATTTTAAAATATAAGCATTTTTAGATTTAGTCAAAATCAAATTCTTTTAACTTTTACTAAAAATATTTAAAAAATAGATAATTTCCAATGTAAAGAATTACATGTTATAAAGGTTTATTTTATGATGAATCTAATAATATAATTTATATATACAATGAAATATTATTAATTATTCATTATAAATGGTTAAAATTAAAAATGTTTCACTTTGACTAAAGCTAGAAATGCTTATATTTTAGAATGGAGTAGTAAATCTTATTGAAACAAAACAAGATTAAGGACAGCTAAATCTAAACAAAGCAATGCCAATATGAAGGAGATAATCATGTCTGATTAGTTTCCATATATATATATATATATATGTTTGCCTTTAACCTCATAGATTAGTCAACGGATCAAACATACTGCCTCCCGAATAAAAAAGGAAGTCATTTTGGTCAAACATTGGAAATATAAATTATAAATAATTTTTAATTTGTTCAATTGAAAAATGTAAAAAAATTATATGATTAATTTTTTTTTAAAATATTTTCATAAGAGTATATATATCACTACCGAAAACCGGCTCTTTGCCGAGTGCATTGAGGTTTGCCGAGTGCAATTCCACGGGACTAACTCACGGCGTACAAAAAACACTCGGCAAAGCCCCTCTTTGCCGAGTGTCATAGGTCCAACACTCGGCAAACCGTTTGTTTGCCGAGTGTCAGGTACTGTGCACTCGGCAAAACTGACGTCTGTTTGCGAGGAGGCAGAGGTCTAGGGAGAGGCAAGGCACCTGTAGCTCCACTGTCACCTGTACCTCCATCGTCGCCTGAGGAGGAGGAGCAGGAGGAGGAGGAGTACGAGCAGGATGAGGAGCAGGAGGAGCAGGAGCAAGATGAGGAGCAGGACCAGAATGGCGAGCAGGAGGAGCAGGAGGAGGCGACAGTGGGTTTAGCTTTCTCTAGAACGTCGGGTGTCTGGTTGCGAGGTCCCTCTACCCTCTCGACCCAACCGATATCTCGTGAGAGACGCCCGCTGATTCGTCCCATTGGTGCTAGGTAAGTTACTTAATAAGTTGTCATTTATTTTCCATTTGATATGTTGAAAATCACAATAGAAACTAATGATTTATCTTAATCATTTGGACAGAGGTTAGATGCTTGTGGCTGCAGGTAATCATAAACGCCATATCAATGACATCCTTGGTCTTTTGTGCAGGCTACACTTTCCGGGCCTAGTTACGTATGGCGGAGGGCATGAGCCGGCCTACACATGGGACCACTACATCGTCTTTCCTGATGTACCAGATCGGGATGGCAGGGTCTTTCGCAACAAGGCGGAGCGGGTGACTATTGAGCTGTGGGTAAGTATTCCTCGCACTACATTTAGTTTTTATTTGACATTGCTAAATAATGACTGGATACATCGTGTCTATATGCAGGATTTCTTCAGATGGCAGGACGGATACGAGGTTAAGGCGGCTGCTGTGGCTCACAAGGCCTGTGTCAAGCTCGTCAAAGACATGCATTACGGGGCTCGCCTCTAGGCCATTGTAACATACCATGCTACATACCTTGACACGAAGATCACCAAAACTCAAGCAAGAACCATGACGATGACCCAGGAAGAATACCTGCAGGTAAATATAAAACATTAATACTGCTTTCTTCTGAGATTTAATACGCTTAATTTGATCTTCTTATATGTCATATACTTAATGACATGTAGGTGCCTTTGTGGTGGTGCGCCCAGCATATCTAGTGTTGGGAAGAGATGATGAATAAGTGGTGCGCCGTTGAGTGGGAGGAGATGCACAACGCTTGTCGAGAGCGTCGTTTGATGATGCCAGGTGCACCACACCATCAAGGTAACCTAAGCCTCGACGAATACGCGGCTAGATGGGTATGCAAATTTATTTCTTTATTATAACGCTTAATTCTGCATAATTTCTACTCATCTTCTATTTTTTGGCAGTCCTCGTCACATGGTGGCCAGTCTTGCTCCCAGTTCAAGGCATGGACTTTGGCCCACAAGGGCAAGGTGACGTCCGGCGTTGACTACAACCGGAGGACCCGCCCTTGGCGTATAGCAATGCGACCGTCCACAGTCGCCTCAGTGAGTACACTGAGATGGCAAGAGAGGTTCATGGACAAGAGTACGATCCGAGCACCGAGGACCTTGATGGAGAAGTCGTCATGAGGGTAGAAGGAGGCAAGAAGCACGGGCGGTACTGGATTGATGACAGCACACTCGACACGGCCACCACTCTCACTCTCTCTCAGATTCGAGCAAGGAGCACGAGTTTAAGCCCGACCATACGCCCCCGACCAGCCACTGCACAGTCTCGGATGGAGGCACTCTAGGTTACTTATGTTTTATTCGTCGTTCTTTGATTTTTATATACCTTTGCTTTGTATTGTAATATTAAGGTAAAATATTGTAGGCCGAGCTGGCAGAAGAGAGGAGGCTAAAGGAGGAGATGGCGGCGAGGATGGAGGCCGATCGGCAGAGGCAAGAGGCCGAGCGACAGAGGATGGAGCATATGTTTCAGTGGATGCAAAGTCTTAGCGAGAGGATAGGTCAACCTTTGCCACCGTAGCTAATTCCTTCTCCACCTCCTTCTGCAACTACTCCATTGAGTATGAATATTTTAAGTTGTTTGTTTCTACTTATGCAATCTTTTTTCCTTTGTACAGAATCAATCGGCAGCATCGAATCATGCGGTATCGAATCAATCGCCTCATACGCCGTAGTGGCCTCGTAGTTGATCTGTGTGTGAAGCTATTAGACTGTGTGAAGCAAACTAATATGATAGATGTTTATTGTATTTTGTGTGAGACCTATTTATATAAACTGCCTGTGATGTGATTTATTTGTTTTTTGGCTATATAAATTGCTTGTGATGTGAATGTTTGTGGTTTATATAAACTGCCTGTGATGTGATATATGTGTGATTTTAGCTGATTTTAACATTTCGAAAACATATTTTACCGAGTGCCCCAAATTTTGTCGAGTGTCTAGATAAAAACACTCAGCAAACACTAAAATTTTGGTGGGTCTTTTTACCCAGACACTCGGCAAAAGTTAAATATTTGCCGAGTGTCGCGAGGCTGCACTCGGCAAAGTCTCCGTCACTGTTTTCTGTCTGTTCGGTTTACTTTTTTTGCTGAGGGTCTAAAGGACATTCGGCAAAGATTTTATCTAGTGCCCGACAAACAACACTTGATAAACATCTCTTTGCTGTCAAACGGTAGGCCGAATGACCTATGCCGTAGGTGACACTCGGCAAACACTTTGCCGAGTATTGGGCATTCCGGTTGTGTATGATTAGTTTTAATGGGTGTTTTGATTCATCTCTTAGAGCGTTCAGGAGACCTAAAAGACTACTAGATGTGATTTATAGGTCATTTGGATGTTTTTCGCTCTAAACACCAAGACTTTATTCATCACTTTGATATGCTTTAAAGGCTCGTTATCTTCATGGCTAAGTCTGAATATATTATTACAAGGATCACGGATTTCATTGGTCATCCACATAATTGAACTTCGACAGAGATTTTATTTTATTGTATATATTCTATCAGTAAACAGGAAGCCAGATAACTCGTATGCAAACAGATAGAAATAACTACAGTGACTGACAACGCAGATAGCGGTCTGTTAACTTTCAAGAAACCATCTATGTCTCCGATTCGCAGCAGCCATCGTGCGGCAGCGAGCACTTAGGCGTGGCGCTAACGACGGTGAAGCTCTGCGGCGTCTTCCAGGCGTACGTGAACAAGATCGGCGTCTCGTGGAACACGAGGGTGCCGCCGGCGACGAGGCAGAGCTCGCTGTCTACGACGGTGATCTTGGTCCTGTCGACAGGCTCGACGCTGGGCAGGCCGAGGCAGCGCACGTGGATGTCGAACTGCGGGCAGTTGCACCGGTTATCGATGGTCACCTGGTACTGCGGCTGCCCCTCCACCTCCTTTCCCGTCTTCACCGTCGACACACTGATGTCGGACAGGTGGCAATCGTCCTCCTTGTTGCCTTGAGAAGTGCTGCTGCCATGGCAGCAGAAGGTGAGGGCCGCGAGGACGAGCAGCACGGCGGTGACCTTGGTTGCGCAAGACATCACCATAGAGTTTTCTGTCTTTTTTTTTCTTTGGTTTGTGTGATTTGCTAGAGTTCGATTTCAGTTAACATGGCGTTACTCCTATTTATATAGCAAGAAAGGATTGTATCATTAAAGTAAGATATAATCGGTGCCGATTTCTGAACGTAAATGTGATTACTTGCCGTAATCTCGTTGCCAATGCCGCGGATATGGTGCCAGGTTTCAGGGCTTTCCATTGCAATTGCTACAGATATGGCTGAGCGAGATTATTTGCAGGGACAGAACGGGCAGCGTAGGTTCCGTGATCAGCTACTGCATGCGTGATTGTGATTTCCCAGCGCATTGAGCAATTTTTTTTAAAAAAAGAAGGGTTGGATTCCATTGAGTATAGTAATATTAAAGCCCTATTTGGTAGGGTTTGACTCCTCAAGAATTCAAAAATAGCTCTGGCTCTAGTTTTTTTTTAAAAAAAGTTTTTATGGCTCTATTATCTCCAGCTCATTAGAGCATCTCCAAAAGCACTCTATTAACTCTCTCTAAATCAAATTATAAGAAAAAAAATGTAAAAATACTCATCCAACAGCTCTCTCAAACATCTCTCTACTTTTGAGGGTCCCAAAAATCCCCTATCTAGAGGTAGATTCGGAGAACTTTGTCGGGTCCCAATACCATCTCTCGTGCAACTAACTATTGGACCGTTGTTCACTTGGCTCAAATTTAAACTATATTTAGGAGAGCTATTGGAGGAGGTGACTAAGATGAATCTCAAAATTTTTTTGGCTGGCTCCTAAAAATATTTTTGAGATGATTTTTTGAGAGAATTGTTGAAGATGCTTAAAATATCACCCGAAAAGGTGCTTTTGGGGCTAACAAAAAAAATTTTGAGACCTATTTTAATCACCTCCTCTAACAGCTCTTCGAAATATGTGCCAATATAGTTTCAATTTGAGCTAAGTCAGCAACTGGTCCCACGGTCAGTTGCATAAGAGATGGGATTGGAGACCAAAAAATTTCCTAGATCTATCTTCGAATAAGAGGATATTGGGAGCCTCGAAAAGTAGGAGGTGTTTAGGAGACTTGTTGGAGAAGGTATTTTTACACTTTTTTCTTATAATTTAATTTAGGGTGGAGCTATTGGAGATGCTCTTAAAAATATTTAGTAGATTGGTTTTTCTGTAGAATCTCCTATTTTATAGGACTAAATAACATAAAAAAATGTTATATGCCCGAAGGAGTCACTACCAGAAACCGAATGTTTGCCGAGTAAAATATTTGTCCAGAGGCACTCGGCAAAGCTTATAAAACACTCGGTAAAATATTTGTCGAGTGCCACCCTTGACAAAGCTCACTCGGCTTAGTTTGTGACGGCAAACAGCTGTTTGTCGAGTGCTTTTTGTCGTGCACTCGGCAAACCCTTTGTGTATCGACACTCGACAAAAAAAAAACACTTGGCAAAATTTAAACTAGAAAAAACCCCAAAAAAGCAATTTTTTTTAATCAGGAGAGGCCGCACCGACCGATTATGGCATTTTTCGCACTGGCCGGTCGTGGCCGGCCAGATTCGAACCGGCGACCTCCTCCTCGCTCGCACCTCCTCTAACCACTGCACCACACTGTCAATTGTGTTTAGATTTTATTTTGGTTCCATACATATTATACGAAACTAAGTGTAAATTATTTTTTTAAGGCCCTAAACGAAATCAAATCAAAAAGTTGTCAACTACAGAATTTCATAATTTTTCGATATCTACAACTTTCATTTTAGTAGTTTCTCCATCTAAGGTCATTTACAAAATTTGAATTTCAAATTTAAGAAATTCAAACATAGTTTTCGATAACAAGATGATTTCAAATCAAAAAGTTGTCAACTAAAAAGTTTCACAATTTTTCGAGATCTACAACTTTCATTTTTCCTTTTTCTCCATCCGAGGTCGTTTAAAAAATTCAAATTTTAAACAAGGTCTTTGCTGAATGTTTTTGGTTTTACACTCGGCAAATAAGAAGCACCCGATTTTTTAAAGCACGTTTAAAAGCAGGAAATTAATTCAAATTAAAAAGTGTTAAACTACAAAGTTTTATAACTGTTCAATATCTATAACTTTTATTTTGGTTATTTTTTCATCCGACATAGTGATAGTAACATTGTTCAAAAATTTTATATATCTTTCTTTTAGTTTTATGAAACTATATGAGAGATATAGATTTTACAAACAACATTACTATTGCTTTGTCGAATAAAGAAATAACCAAAATAAAAGTTATAGATCTTGAAAAGTTATACAACTTTGTAGTTGAAAACTTTTTCATTTGAATTAATTTGTTGCTTAAAAATGTGCTTTGAAAAATCGGGTGTTGCTTGTTTGCCGAGTGTAAAACCAAAAACACTCGGCAAAGATTGTTTGTCGAGTGCAGAAAAAACACTCGGCAAATATGCAAGTTTGCCGAGTGCAAAACAAAAAACACTCGGCAAATACCTTGTTTGTCGAGTGAAAAAAAAAACACTGGACAAACAAGAAAGTTTGCCGAGTATTTTTATTTTGCCGAGTGTTTTTCGCGTAGCTCTCGGCAAAAGGTTGTTTGCCGAGTGCCCGAAGGATTGCACTCGGCAAACCATCTAGCACTCGGCAAACATCTAGTTTCGGTAGTGAGTAATGGAGAAGCTACCTTTTCGTGGCTTCTCCCTTAAAAATAGGAAAAACGACTTCTCCTAAAATTATTTAGTATAACTTCAGTTGAAACCGATCGAGAAGCCGGTGAAAAAACTCTACCAAACAGGCCCTAAATCCAACCCCTTGCAATGGAGGCCACAAACACAAAATAAATTTATATTGAAATAAAAAAATAGCAGTCCAACTGATACCTATATCAGTACATAAACTTTAGCTATCTTCATCCCCACCAAATCTGGCACCCATATATAGCAATATTTTAGCTTGATCTATCCTACGAAAATTTTACTAAAAACATCTCATACGCCATAATTTTATTATTATATGGTTAATTTAAATTTTTTTACCTATGTATAGTTAGGTACTGCTGGAGTTGAGAACTTTTTTTAGCTACACATACTGATTTAACAACTACCTAAATACTAATTTAATTACTCAAATCTTAGATATCTGTTGCTCTTATATCTAGGGCAATAGATGCCCCCATATTATCTGCATACACCATATATGGAATATAAATATGTTAATCTCCGTAAGTTAGTTATCAACAGATACTTCTAAATTTGGAATTCCTCTAAATTTTACATACTGCTCTCATACAAAAAATATAACTTGCCCTTTACTTACAGTCACGGATGCGGTTTCGGTGCTCCCTTCTCCGTATTCCCATGTGTATTCCTGTGATGTGGCTAGGTCTCATTGGTTGGCAGGATTTTATCTTTTTCTTTTTCCAGCGGGACAGCCTTGTAAAACTCTGTTAGCCAGTCTCCGTTAGCTTTTTCAGTTTCGATAGCCCCTAGTCACACCCAGCGTAGAACTTAACCTTATCTGTTTTCAATCGTCCCCAAATCCATCCCCTAGCTCTCTATCGTTTTTGATTTGGTAGTGCGGGATTCTATTTGCCACAGGATTTCTTGATTTTTCACTACAAGCTTGATTTGAGACTTGATGAGGCAAGGAAGACGCCCATGTTGTGATCTGTAAATCCTCCATGTTGAGAGGAAGAAATCCTATCACTGTATTTTTATTTTGGAAATATGAAATTACTGCCTGACATGGATGCGGCTCACGGCCAGACGGGTGAAGAAACAGATAGCGCTAACGGCGGGATCACCGGGGCCGTCATGGTGGGCAACAAACAAGGACAACATCTTGCCGACCAATAAAACGCAGCCACGTTACGGGAATGCAGATGGGAATACAGAGAAGGAAGCACTGAAGCTGCATCCACTACAGTGACAGGGGCTCATGGTCCAACGGTCCAACGAATTTCCCTTATTTATTTTCACTGTGGATTTTGTCTCTATTTACTTATAAATCAGGTATGCAAAAAGCTATGTCACGTATAGCAGTTCCACGATGCTATGAAATACAGAAACACGGAGTATTTATATGGCATTGGCATACTAGGATTTTCCCACTGAAATGATTTTATTCCGTATTCCAGAAAGCTGACATGAAAATGTGAATTTGCCCACGACTTGAAAAAAGATATTGCGCCGTCTCTATGTAGAAAAGAAAAAACTCCCAACTATTACATCAGTTCTTATTTGGCCCTCCAGTGCTTTCCCTGATAGTCCCTCAACACGTCACACATATCAGCATTGCGGCACGGCCATGGTGACAGGGAAGCTCTGCGGAGTCTTCCACGCGTAGGTGAACGTGACCGGCGAACCCTTGGCGATCGGCATGCCATCGTTAACCAGGCAGAGTCCGCCGGCCTCCGAACGGATCTTGCTCTCGTCAACGGGCTCGGCGCTCCGCAGGCCGTCGCAGCTCACCGTGATGCTTGCCATCGCGCATGCGCACTGGTTGTCGAAGGTTACCCGGTACTCCGGGTGCCCAGCCACCTTTCTCCCCGTCGGCACCAACGTGACGATGATGTCCGAGAGCTGGCAGGCTCCGGGCTGGTCCGTGTCTGCCTGGCAGCAGACGAGGACGGCGGCGGCGGCTACGATGAGGATGACGGTGACCTTGAGCGTGCACACCATGACGACCGACCTGCGTTTGCTTCTGCGTTGGCTAGGTTATAGTTTTGGTCTGGGGTGAAGAGAAATGTGGTGTGTGTAGGTAGGTGTCGGGATCGCGTACCCCGGGTACCCAACAGATCGCACTCCAACGGAAGAAAGTCGGGGGTCAGATGGCACGGGTTCCGACCCCTCCGCGACGACCTACGGCGGCCATATCTTGGCCGCGCAGGGGCGCGAAGACCCCGGGCTCCGAAGATCGACCCCCGGGAGCGATCCCCAGGAGGTAGGTACCGTGTTATAGTACATTTACCCTGAGGACCAGCTGCCATCCGTCCTGACGAGACAGGACGAGATTCACCATGGCGACACTCCAGCAGAAAGCTGCGACGGCTGCCAGACACGACGGGACAGCACTGTAGCCGGCGCAGTAGCGCCGAACGAGCATCACGGTACCCGCCGCTGTGCCCGACGCGACGGGTCATGACCATGCCTGGACGGAACGAAATGATGTCGACAACGACGGAAGGGCCCACCTGTTGGCAAGACGGCAGGATCGCGTAGGGCCCATTGCCTGTAACCTCAGGGCCCCTCCTATATAAAGGGAGGCCCGAGGAGCGATAGAGACAACGGTCGAACACCACCGCAAGCAACAGCCACAAACACACGAAAGACAAACTTGAGCCCCACCAGAACCCGGGAATCTTTGCACCGTTTCGAGCAGGCACCCCCCATTCTCCCACATTCTGAGTCCTCCCGCGAAGAGAGGTTCCCGTCTTGTAACATTATCCTTGAGATAATCCGCTCTCTGGACGTAGGATATTACACCGTTCGGTGGCCCAAACCAGGTAAAAATCCCCTTGAGTCTACCTCAGATTAGGCCATATCGAATCCGAAGGCATACCATCCCCCACGATCGTATATTTACTGTGCCGGTGGTCAGAACGCTGACAGTTGGCGCGCCAGGAAGGGGGGCATCTCTCTTTTGGTGTGCTTTCATTTCAGTTTCTCGATGGCCCCATACTTCGTTGTAGGGGACATTTCGATCTCCCACCTCCGTTTTGGGGACTTCACGGTCGCTGTCTCTAGAGACGGTCGGTCGTGGCAAGCCCTCGCTTTCGCCTCTGGGCAGGCTTTCCGTTTCGGGAGCCTGGACTTCGTCGCGGACGAAGGCGGCGAGCTCTGCCTCTAGGCTCCGTGTGGAAGGCACCCTCGCTGGTGGCCCCGGAGCCATCTTATTTTGGGGCACGACCCGTCGAGGGAGTGCTTCACTCTCCACGCCTCGAAGAGCGCGGAACCGGCGACTCCCGGCAACACGCCGCCGGGTGCCAACCTGTCCTTGCGCCCTCCAGTGGACGTCGCCGGCCAAGTTTGGCCGCCCCCGGGATGCACTGACAGCCCCGAGCCTAGGGGCAAGGCTCTAGCCGGGCCCAGCGACACGGCGCGAGCCTGGGGACAGTCCACCTACCAGCAGCTCGCAGCTGGGGGGCCGCCGACCTTCGACACCCCGCTCGAGAACCTCGCGGCGGCAACGTGCATCCTCAACGAGACCGCTGCCCCCGAAGACCCAGCGCTGAGGGAAGGGTACGACCGCGTACGCTTCTACCTCGGCAGCGCGCTTCAGCGACCAGAAGCGTCTCTCCGACCCCAGCAGTCGGAGACGAAAAGCAACCTTCAGTCCCAGGACCGGCGGAGCTCGGCGCGCGACAGCCTAGTTGAGGAACGGCACCCTCGACACCATGCGGGGTCAGTCCTCCCCCGCCTCGGCCCCAACCTCGACGTCCGCGGCACCATCAACGCCAGGCGCCAGGCGAGGAGAGAGCTCCGCGACGAATCCCGTCGAAGACGCTCCCGCGACTGCTATTACCGACGCGGCTCCCTCGACTCCAGGAGCCCGAGCCCTGAGGGGGTCGGACCTAGAGCATTCGGATCGCTCATCCGGCACGCAAAATTCCCGCAGAGATTTCGCGCCCCGACCACCATCGGCCGCTACAACGGGGAAACAAACCCCGTCCACTGGCTGGAGGATTACCGCCTCGCCTGCAGGACCGGAGGGGCGGACGACCTGTTCGCCATCCAATACTTGCCGCTCTTCCTCACCGACTCAGCCCGAGGATGGCTCGAACACCTCTCCGAGGGCTGCGTCCAAGACTGGAGCGACCTGCGCCGAATCTTCGTCGGCAACTTTCAAGGGACTTACACGCGTCCAGGTAACTCCTGGGACCTCAAGAATTATAAGCAGGGGCCCGGCGAGTCGCTCCGGGAATACATCCAGCGCTTTTCATGAAAACGCAACGAGCTCCCCAGCGTCAGCGACGCCGACGTAATCAACGCCTTCACCTGTGGCACGGCGTCCAAGGCGCTCGTCCACAAGTTGGGCCGGAGGAACCCTCGGACCGCCCGAGACCTCCTCGACATCGCCACAACCTTCGCCACCGGAGAAGAGGCCGTGCAGGTCAACTTCGACCGAGGTCGGGCGAAGGACGAAAGGTCGGGGAACGACCGTCGGGGAGATCAACCCTCCGACCGGTCCACGAACCGCCGCAACGAGCGGGGTGGCAGCAGCTCGAGCCGCAAGGGCAAAGGTCGGCGCCACGATGACGACTCCGTGGCCGCCGCAGACCACCTGGCCCGACCCCTGACCAAGAAACCGGCTAACCACGACGGCCACTTCGACAAGATGCTCGACCGACCCTGCCCCAACCATTCTATGCCGGTCAAGCACACCCTTCGGAATTGCCACCTGGCAAGGAGGTTCTTCAGGAGCGAGCCCCAGGCCGGCTTCTCGGCAGCCAAGACCAACTCTCAGGCCAAGGGCGCCGAGGAAGACGAGGGAACGGCTTTCCCCGAGCCGGAGGACTGCCTCATGATCTTTGGCGGCCCCGCGGCCTACTGCGAATCCTGCGGCCGCCAGAAGAGGACATGGCGCGAGGTCAACGCTGCCAACCCCGCGGTCCCCCGCTACCTCAAGTGGTCCGAGGCTCCGATCACGTTCGATCGGGCCGACCACCCGGACCACTTTCCACAGCCCGAGCGCCTCCCGTTGGTGCTCGATCCCATCGTCGGCTTCGTGCGCCTGTCAAAGGTGTTCATAGATGGAGGAAGCGCCCTCAACATCCTCTATGCCGACGCCTTCCGAGCAATGAGGCTGACGGAGGCCGACCTCCGTCCGACTCACGCTCCGTTTCACGGAGTCGTCCCCGAGGGCTACACGACGCCCCTCGGCCAGATCACGCTCCCAGTCACATTCGGTGACCGAAGCAATTTTCGGACCGAGTCGCTCACCTTCAAAGTGGTGGAATTCACCGGTGCCTACCACGCCATCCTGGGTCGGCCATGTTACGCGAAGTTCATGGCCGTCCCCAACTACGTTTACTTGAAGCTGAAGTTGCCCGGGCCGAAGGGCGTCATCACGATCTCCTCGCGCTTCCAACATGCCCTGGCTTGTGAGTAGGATAGCTTTGAGCTAGCCGCCGCCGAATCGGGCCCGGCCCAGCTGGACGCAATTCGCAAGACAGAAGAGGCGGGCCCAGCGCTCCACTCCAAACCCGAGTCGTTATCATCCTTCAAGACCGCCGACGACTCCAAGGAGGTCGCTCTCGACCCCGCCGACCCCTCCAAGAAGGCCAGGATCGGGACAGCGCTCTCCGGCGAATAGGAAGCGCGCTCGTCGACTTTCTCGTCCAGAATCGAGACGTCTTTGCCTGGGCACCGTCGGACATGTCCGGCATCCCGAGAGAAGTCGCCGAGCACTCCCTCGGCATCATCGCGGCCTCTCGGCCTGTGAAGCAGCGACTCCGACGTTTCGACGACGAGAAGCGCCGGGCCATCGGAGAAGAATTGACGAAGCTCCTGGAGGCTAAGTTCATTCAAGAGGTTTACCACCCCGAGTGGTTAGCCAACCCTGTAATGGTGAGAAAGAAGACCAGGCAATGGAGGATGTGCGTTGACTACACGAGTCTCAACAAGGCCTGCCCGAAGGACTCCTTCCCACTCCCGCGCATCGATCAGGTGGTGGACTCGACCTCCGGGTGCGAAACCCTGAGCTTCCTCGACGCCTATTCCGGGTATCACCAGATCTCTATGCGCGAGTCCGACCGGCCGGCTACATCCTTCATCACGCCCTTCGGATCCTTCTACTACATCACCATGCCTTTCGGGCTCAAGAACGCGGGAGCCACATACCAGCGCTGCATGCAGAAGTGCTTCCACGACCAGCTGGGTCGGAATCTGGAGGTCTACGTTGATGACATCGTCATCAAGACCCAACGGACCTCCGACCTCATCCAGGACTTGGAAGAGGCATTCGCCAACCTCCGGCGCTACCAGATCAAGCTAAATCCTGAAAAATGCGTCTTTGAGGTACCCTCGGGCAAGCTTCTCGGCTTCGTCATCTCCGAGCGGGGAATCGAAGCAAATCCCGAGAAGATCTCCGCGATCCTCAAACTCGGACCAATCGGCAACGTAAAAGGCGTCCAGAAGCTGACCGGATGCTTGGCGGCCCTCAGACGCTTCATCTCAAGACTTGGCGAGAAAGCGATGCCTTTCTATCGACTGCTGCGAAAAGCAGAGCGATTCACCTGGACCACCGAGGCCCAAGAGGCCTTCGACCAGCTCAAGGCCCTGCTTTCATCGTCGCCGGTGCTTACGTTCCCGACCCAAGGAGAGGCCCTCCTGCTCTACATCGCGGCGACTTCGAAAGTCGTCAGCACCGTACTCGTCGTCGAGCAAAGCGAGGAAGGTCAGGCTCTGACTGTTCAGTGGCCTGTCTACTTCGTCAGCGAGGTATTGGCCGACGCCAAGACTCGGTACACCCAGGTGGAGAAGCTGATCTACACTGTCCTCATCACGAGCCGCAAGCTGCGCCACTACTTCACGAGCCATCCCGTCCACGTCGTCACCAGCTTCCCCCTCGGGGAAATCGTCGGTGCCAAGGACGCAATCGGACGCCTCGCCACGTGGGCCGTGGAACTCCTGAGGCTCGACGTCGCTTTTACCCCACGGCAGGCCATCAAGTCCCAGGTCCTGGCCGACTTCGTCGCCGAATGGACCGAACCTCAAGAGCCGTCAGCCTCCGACGCCGTCGAGTACTGGACCATGTACTTCAACGGCTCCTGCATGCTCAAAGGCGCGGGGGCTGGGGTCGTCCTAATCTCCCCGAAGGGAGACAGGTTCCGATACGTGCTGCAGCTGCAGTTCCGAGCCTCCAACAACACGGCCGAATACGAGGTGCTCCTCCATGGCCTAC
Organism: Zoysia pacifica; assembly: GCA_001602315.1. NCBI lineage: Eukaryota > Viridiplantae > Streptophyta > Magnoliopsida > Poales > Poaceae > Zoysia > Zoysia pacifica. The sequence continues at coordinate 68,195 of BCLH01000469.1, forward strand.
GAATGGCCACCACCCTCGGCGTTCAACACCTCTACGTCAAAGGCGACTCTGAGCTGGTCGTCAGCCAAGTCATGAAGGCTGCCAGCTGCCGAGATCCGAAGATGCAAGTCTACTGCCAAGAAGTTCGCAAATTCGAGGACAAGTTTGATGGACTCGAACTCCATCACATTCTGCGTCGGGACAACGAAGCTGCGGATGCCCTCGCCAAGATGGGCTCGGACCGCAAAGATGGGCTCGGAACGCCAGACGGTCCCCGACGGCGTCTTCCTCGAAGTGCTCACCAAGCCTTCCGTCAGAATCACGGAGGAACCACTCGTCGAAGGTCTAGGCGACGAGCCGACCCTCGAACCAGGGGCAGAGATCATGGCAATCGCCCCCGATTGGTCTCGCGACATCTTCACTTACCTGCAAGATGGCGCTCTCCCGGCCGACCCCGAAGGAGCCCGGAAGGTCATGCGGCAAGCCAAGGCGTACGTCATCTCGGACGACGAGCTTTACAAGCGAAGCCTGAGTGGTATATTGCAGCGCTGCATCCCTCAGGAGCAGGGCATGCACCTACTCGACGATATCCACTCAGGCATTCGCGGTCATCACGCCGGGCCCAGAACCCTCGTCGGCAAGGCCTTTCGACAAGGTTTCTACTGGCCGACGGCCGTGGCCGACGCTCAAAAGCTCGTTCGAGCTTGCCAGGGCTGCCAGTTCTATGTCCGACAGACGCACCTGCCGGCACAAGAGCTCTAGACGATCCCGATCGCCTGGCCCTTCGCCGTCTGGGGGCTCGACATCCTCGGACCATTCAAGAGAGCACCCGGTGGTTTCACCCATCTCTTCGTCGCCGTCGACAAGTTCACCAAGTGGATTGAAGCCGAGCCGGTGCCCATCATCACCTCAACCCGGGCGGTCGGGTTTATCCGCAACATCATATGTCGGTTTGGAGTCCCGAACTCCATAATCACCGACAACGGCGCGCAGTTTACCGGTCGGAAATTCTGGGAGTTCTGCGACGAATATCACATTCGCCTGGACTTCGCCTCCGTGGCGCACCCCAGGACGAATGGGCAGGTCGAACGGGCCAATGGGATGATACTCCAAGGCCTCAAGCCTCGAATTTACGACTCTGTCAGAAGGGCAGCGGGACGATGGGTAAACGAACTCCCGTCAGTCCTCTGGGGTCTGCGAACGACCCCTAATAGAACCACCGGGTTCACGCCATTCTTCATGACATTCGAGGCGGAAGCAATGCTACCGACCGACCTCGACCACGGCTCTCCGCGGGTCCAGGCGTACGATGAAGAGAGATCGCAGGCCGCGCTACAAGACAGCCTCGACCAGCTGCAAGAAGTGCGCGAGGTCGCTCTCCTGCACTCCGCCAAGTACCAGCAGAGTCTACGGCGACTGCACGCTCGGCGCGTCAGAGGTCGGGTGCTCAACGTAGGAGACGTCGTGCTGAGAAGAGTGCAAACGAAAGTCGACCAGCACAAATTATCCCCCCCTTGGGAGGGACCCTTTGTAGTCAAGCACGTCCTACGACCCGGTGCTTACAAGTTAGCAACCGAAGACGGTCGCGAGCTTGCGAACGCATGGAACATCGAGAACCTCCGACGGTTCTACACCTAATAAAAAGCTAAGTTCTTGTAACTTCTTTTTTCGTTTTGGGATGCAAGCCTTGGCCGTCCCGGCCACTCCCCGCACCCGGGGGCTACTTACCCGCATCGTATTCAGTGCCGAAACGATCGACCTCGTCTTTTCGTTCATTATTTATGACTTTTTGCGTCGGGGCGCCGCTCCCCGTTAACTCGTCTATTCATCCTTTTTGCTTCCTCGATCCGACCCGCGCCAAACTCGCTGATGACCCTCAAACGACACTACGCGCGCATTTTTCGTTCGAAGCCTTCCCGTGTCTCAGCTATCTACGAATCGGGAGCCGATGACGCTCTACGGCTGTATTGGATCCGGCACCCGACCCTACGAGCTAAATTCGGCCCATTCGTTTGATTGATGCCGGGGGGTGTGAAAAACAGACGCAGCATGCGAAGGAGGGTCGGAAATCCACATTTAAACTCCCTCTTCTCGAACAATAATGTTTGAATGATACTTCATTAACACAATAACACTTTTTGACCTATACATAGGGAAACGGCCCGAATCGCTCGGGCAGGAACTCCTCCGTCTTGAAGTCGGCGACGGCCTTCGCCCTCGGCTCCAGTGTCTCCGTCGCGATCGCATCCAGCTGCTCGTCTGAGTAGCCCGACGCGAAGCCATCGACGACCCTGCCGAGGTCCGCGTCCGGGTAATGAGAGCGGACCAGGGCCAAGGCTGTCGAGGACCCGTCCTCCAGCGCCCTCATCACGACGTTGGAGACGACCTCCGGAGTTGCCACAGAGCGTGCGCGATGACCGCCGTCGGGACGGAGTCCGGCGCTCGGAGTATAACCTCCCCATAAGGTTCAGACCCGCCGACCTTAGGGTCTGAACCTCACCCGCCAATCCTGCACTTCAAAACGTTAGAAGGCCGGTGGTGACCAGAGCAATCAGGAAGGGACCAGCCCTTACCATCCCGCTCCTTAGCGGCGGCCTCCGCGGCCTGCCCTGCCAGACCGAGGCTCTTCCGCAGGCGCTCATTCCGGACTTGGGCCGCCGAGAGCTCCTCGTGGACTTTGGCGGCCTCTTCGCGCGTCTGGCCAAGGTCCGCCACCGCCTGCTCGACCTCGGACTGGAGCACCACCCGCTCCGACTTCAGGAGGTCGACCTGCTCGAAGGCACGGTCGCGCTCATCCTTCGTCATGCGCAGCATGAACTCTAGGGTCGAGCGGGCCCCCTCGGCGTGTTGGTGGAGAAGCTCGAGCCGTCGCATCTCGGTCTCGTGCTCCGCCACTTGGCGACGAAGACCTACAAAAGAGTGAGTCAGGGTCCGACCCAAAGGTCGGAGAAAACCGCAACACCTTACCGGTGACCGTGAGGTTGGCCTGCTCAAGGGCCGCCGCGGTCCGAGTTGCCCGCGCCTCGAACGCCGCCACCTCGGCACGTGCCTCGTTCGCCTCCTCAAGGGCGACACGAGCCGACTCCCGCGCGGCAAGGAGCTGCGACTTCAAGTCAGCCGCAGCCTCCCCCGACTCGACCCGCGCTTTCGCCAGCTCTTCCTTGAGGCCGTCGACCTCGGCTTGGGCGACGAACCCGCGCGGTGGCCGACCAAGGACCGCGTACAAGTTGTCTTGCAAAAAGTTATCAGCCCAAGAATCGGAAAATTAGAAGCGAAAGAACCGGACCCGAGCTTACCCGGCACTCGACGAGGTGGTCTTCATCATAGATGGCGCTGACCTCCTCAGCGACCCCCAACAGCTGGCAACCAACTGCATGTTGAGGGCTCGGGCACCTCCCACCCGATCCATCAGATAGCCGAAGCCATCGATCGCCCCCTCGAGTGGGAGGGGCCCTCGCCCAGGG